>NCQV01116914.1:42946-54283 GCA_002740545.1 Lophocereus schottii
CTTCATATATCTTCTTACATCTCATAGATTTTGTATAACATTCATTTATTTTAGTTACAAAAATATGTATATTTTTTTAATGATACTACCAATATACAAAATTTATAAATATTTTATGAACACAACATTTACATAAGCATAAAAACATAATACAACGACGTAAATTATATTTGAGTTTCGATATGAAATATATATTATTATAGATGACCATACATTTATTTATATTTAAAATTATTTACTTAAAATAGAAATTTATTTGAAGAGTTATATTTAATTTTGTCAAAAAAGTTTTTTTTTTGTTATACTTTGCTTATTCGATCAAACTAATGTTCATATAAAAAATCTTGGACGAAATTTTATTCACCAAATTTATAGGGATTAATATATTTTATTGTTGTGTAATTAACTTAATTAATTGTTTATTTTTAGTAAGTATATTATTTTAATATTATTATTTTTATCCAAAATGTTCATTATAAAACAAATTATACTATACAACTCTTCAACAATTCAACAGCTTCTTACATCCATCCTTACAGCTTCTTATATCTTCTTATAGCGCCTTACATCTCTTTATAGCTCCTTACATCTTCTTACAGCTTCTTACACCTTTTTGCAACTCCTTACATCTCCTTACATCTATCTATCTATCTAAAACGCGAAATAGAACAGGCCCCAGCTCCTTACATTTCCTTACATCTCCTTACATCTATCTATCTAAAACACGAAATATCACAAGCCCGTAGTATTCACAAGATATTTATAAATTTTGTATATTGGTAGTATCATTAAAAAAATATATGTATTTCTGTAACTAAAATAAATGAATGTTATAGAAAATCTATGAAATGTAAGAAGATGTATGAAGATGTAAGGAGATGTAAGAAGATGTAAGAAGCTGTAAGGAGATGTAAGCTCTTAGTAAAATCCTAAAAAATGCGAAATAGACCAGGTCCTAAGTAACAAATTGAACTATTGAGATCAATTAAAATGCTATATTTTTGAAATATTTATTCATTTTTTTTACCTAGAATTAAAATTAAATCTACAAAATGAACAACTTGAGAATTGAAATTTGCAAATTCAACTCATAAATTAAACTAAAAAAGCAACTTAACCTACAAATTAAAGGATTAAACAACAAATTAAACTATTGAGATCAATCAAAGTTCTTTTTTTTCAAATATCTATACTTGTTGACCTAAAATTAAATTCTTCGAAAATTAAGCAACTTTAGAATGAAAATTGGCAGATAACACTTGTAAATTAAACAAAAAAAGTAAATTAATCTAGAAATTAAAGGAATGACAAATTGTGGCCAACTAAAGTAATAAACTAGAATCAATAAACTTTGAACTTACAAAAATGGAGAGATGACAAACCCGGACAAGCTATTATGTACCTCCTAGAGTACGTGCTCTAACGTTGTATCTATATCTATTTTTTCGAGTGTATTGATCATATATTCTATTTTTAATATTTATTTGTTAATAAATCTTCTGAGAGGATGTGCTCTCGGATATATAGTATAGACTTGGTCCAACCCATGAACAATGACACCATGCAAACGGCTCATACCGAAGAAAATAGAATTTAAAAAATTCAAAAAAAATTATAGTTGGCATAGCTAGAATTGAACCCGCACCACCTATAGCTAAGGAACAATCATTCATGTTGGCGCTGAGCACTTCTCCATGTATCCATCTATTCTTTTTCTCTTAAAATTCTAGCCTACACTTTCTTTTTTTTGGGAGAGGAGAAGGGTGTCAATTGACTCTACTGACACCACGCTACTTCTGTTTTTGGTTCAGCGTACTTGTAGCTATAGGAAAAAGATGGAACGCAACCTGCCTATGCCACTTGTCCAAATATTATGGGAGGAATAGAAAATTGGCACGCATGATGGAACGCTGCTCAGTTTCACCACGCGGGCCTAACTTTTTTATTTTTAATATATTTTTTTCTTTTTTGTGGGTTAATATATAATTTTTATATAATTTAAAACGGGTTGTGCATTATAAAATCGTCCATAATTAATATTTTTATGAAAAAATTTAAATTGAAGTTTCATATATTACAGAAGTGATGAGATGTAAATTCTAAAAAATTAAAATTTTTACCAATATAATAAGCTTGATTTTCAAAAAAGGAAATGAAAATGTTGTTAGGCTAAGGATTTATGCCCACTTGTCATCGATGCCGTTGATTGCTTTACGTGGTTGTTCGTCACATACTCACAGTCGATTGATATTTTGTTGAAGGCGCCTGTCACTTTCATCCTCATTTTTTTTCATCTCCCCCCCCCCAAAAAAACATCCTCATTTTTTTCATGCTGCCTGAGCCCTCTAGACGTTATCTTGTCGGTGGCTGCTTTCAGCTGCGGCTAAGGTTGGCAAAAAAGTTCTTGCTCATTTAAGACATGTAAAATTTATTCCACTTAAATTTTAAATAAATGTTAAAAATAAGAGAAAAACATGTATAGAGTGAGTATAGAAAAATCGGTATGGGCATGAATATGGATTTAGGTTTTTTCGCCTCATTTCATATTTATAATCTGTATCCAGTAAATTCATTTCATGTGACACCCGCAAATTCATTTATATAAAATATTTAAAAGATGTACTAGTCTTAGATGTATGAATCATAACCAAAATGCAAGTTCCAAAGCTCAATTTTATTGCAAAAGAAACCCTAGCCAAGCACTGCCACACTCAACATTTCTCCTCAATTCTTCAGTTCTTCTTAGTCAGCCACCAACACGCCCACACCTTTCTCATTATTTCTTCTTCATTAGCTCTTTGATTTGTCACGGCTAAAAAATAAATTCATCCCTGCCCCAAAATATAGTGCTTCTAATACATATTTTGCGAGAATATGAGTGTAAAATAAGTATCAATTTTTGTAATTTATTTCTACTTGAACAAAACTTGCATACTCGTAAAATTCAATGAACATGAATGTAGATCTGATTTTTGAACGCCCACTGAGTACGGGTACAAACATGGATATTTGAGTTTTAAAAATGAATATGCGTGAGAATAGAGGAAAATCCAGCCATATCCGTCCCATTGCTAGCTCTCACTGTAGACCACTACTTAGCGATGTGGGCCAACGAGTTTTTCATTGCATAAATTACTGTAGACTCCATTTTCGCATTACACACTTGGTTGTTGAAACATGTGGCCCTGACAACGTTACATGATATGTATCTTTTGAATGGTGAGTATATCTATCTTGTGAATGATGAATAGATTCATTAATTTTCTGCTGTATAATTCTTGCTAGCAGGTACAACTTGCTCTTTATTACCCAACAACGTAGCTAGTCGTACCTCCATTCACGAATACAATTGTGAATGGTTTTTTTATTATGTTCGGTAATTTTTGTTGGAGATTGGGGAGAAATACTGGAGGACCATGTATATCCGCAGTTAGGGCTCGGTTGGGAGGCAAGTAAGTAAGCCAGTACGGATAAAGATGAGTACATAAGATTAAGGAAGAGTAACTCTCACCCATCTGCCTTTTTCTAAACGTCCAAATTTAAGGTGTAAGATTAAGGTGATTTATCAAAATAAAAAACAAATGCGATTTTACTTATGTGGCTAATGGCTTTATGGACCTTTAATGTAATGAATCATATAATGAAAATAAAGCAAATATATGTCAATTATCCATTGACAATAAGAGGTAGAGCTCCTCCATTACAGATTTTCTCCATTAACAAGATTCGAACCTAAGACCTTGTTTAAGAAGAATAAGTGTCAAACCACTTGAACTAACCCGTGTTGGTAATTTATTCTTATTTACTCATCTTCATTTTTATGAGATTCTATTCATCAATACTTATCCCAAAAAGACCTTAGGATTAATGTTTGTCAACCTTGTTTGTCAACACTTTATCATGAGATATATAAATGGGGAAAATGACATAAATTCCCAAAAACGGGTACATTTACTTGTACCTGTCATTTTATTCGCTCTTATTACTCTAATCTAAACTCCAACTATAACAGCCCAGGAGTCCCGACACCGAGGTATTGTCCGCTTTGGGGACTAGAAGGGTGTCCTTGCGCGGTTTTGTCCTTCGGCTAATGGGCGTTTAAGTCTTTCACCAAAAGGTGCCTCGATGTGTTGAGGTATCCCCACCCTTATAAAGGGTGGTTCGTTCTTCTCAACCACCGATGTGGGAAGTTACACCAACATTGAGCAAGGAGAGTAAATCCCCTTGCATATTTGGGATGTTGGCAATAAGGTTACATGGACAATTCTCACTACAGGTCATGCCTTTACAAGGTTTGAAAATATTTAGATATAAACAATCTTACCCTTGTAAACACTTGTACAAGCAAGGGGACCGATTCTAGAAGACTCAACCCCCTCGCCCAAAAAAAAAATCAGAAAACCTGTTGTTGCACCTTTCTTTTTATTCCCTCTTGTTGCTCCAATCTAAACTCCAAAATTAAGCAAAAAGAGTAAATGTACCTTGCATATTTGGGGTGTTTACGATATGACCACAACGGCAGCTCCCCGTGTGAATCTCATTTCTACGGGTATGGGGAGATCCAAATGCAAACAACGTTATACTTGTAAATACTCATATAAGTAAAGATGCCAATTCCAAGAGATCCCAGAAAAATAAATTCAAAAAACCTTTTGTTGAGCTGAAAATTTTGAAACACATTAGAAAATAGAAATGTTTACTACAAGAGTAAGAAATAATATTTAAGGGTGGCTTTACTCATTTTAGATCTCTTGACACTCCTTTTTCTTTCTCCAGATAATGTTGTGCAGGAAAGTAAACTAAGTATACTTTGAACTCTTTATCTAACTGCATTATATAGATAAAAAATATGTGAGTCCTCTCCCTCATCTCTCGTTTGTTGCCATTAATTTTCCACCCCTAGTAATCAAGCCTGAGCGTAACGCCAAAGAAATTTGTTAACACGGATTATTATCTTTAAGGTGTAGAAGTGTAAATTTGACCAATGATCTTTTCCCTTTAAAGGTCGGTAAATTGGTCCAAAGACGTGTGAGCTTGTGCAGGTTCACATGAGGAAAGGTCAAGCCTATAAGAAGCTTGTTGGTCATCCCCACAATTCTCACAAAGGCACCAGGTTTGTGATCTATGGTGGTATTGACAGTAGGTGACAAGGATGCCCATAATAAGTAAAAAGCTCTTGGCATGTAACTTTGAAGAATATGGGTTTAACTCATTGGGCCCCATTCAGGGATATACAGTGGATCGGAACAGGTTAAGAGGTAAGGGATACCAGAGCTCAGACAACAAGCCTAGGACAACAGCACAACTGTGCACAGAGCACAACATATTATTATGCATCTTCCTGAGTCGAACTCGGGTGGAGAGTATGCAAAGACAGTACTTGACCATCTTGCCACGTACTCTTCAATTTTATATACGCCCATGTAGACCGCGTGATAAACCTCTATTTTACACACTTTTAGGCATGATTTTTACCTCTCATCCTGGCGATTTCTGGTAAAATCCCGAGAGTTTAGAGGTTGATTAGTCATTCTTTACCTCAAATCTACTTAAAAGTGTGTTTTTGTGTTTTCAGGGGTTAGACTGAAATAAATGAGAAAAACAAGCTAGTGCCGCGCCAAGTAGGAGCTCAAAAGGAGGATTTCAAGCCAAGAGAGAGTGGCACAGTGGCACCATGCCATGCAGACCGACCGTGCCACCCAGAAGAACGAGGAAACGCAAACCAGAGATGTGGCACGGTGGGTCCGTGCCCAGTGGCACGACCGTGCCACATTAGTTTTTCCCGTATAGTCGCGATTTGGCGTTGCAATTGGCATTCATGCTATTCTCTATCTTTTTTCTCTCTTGAAAACGGCGATTAGGGTTTATAGTTCTTGGTTTTGATTGTTGTGAAATTCAAGACAGTGGATCAAGATTTCTTCAATGCTTTTGGTAGATTGTTGCTGTAAATTGCACAGAGTACATTCCTCTACCTTTCTCCTTTGTGTTTTAATTCAAAGTTGAATACCTTTGAGCATGTTCGTTTTCTTGATTGTAATTGTGATTAGAATGACGATTAGAGGCTAAATCCCGTGTCTTGGATCGGGCGTAGCCCCTTTGATGTGATTTGGATTGATGTCCTAGGTTTTCGTGAATTGATGCCCATGTTATAATTGAACTCTCGCTTAACGTGCCAGGTGTTCAATGAATTGCCTGAAAGGGTTGTATTCATGTTTGTAATTAGGGTTTAGGAGATTAACGAAAGTTAAGTCCTTTACTTAGAGCGGTTTTGCAAGCGATTGAATTTCTTAACATGAAAATAGTTGAGGTTTCAATTGGGAATTAAGGGTTACATAATCTTGTGGTCTTGCGACTCTAATTTTATAAAAATAGATAATTAGGATAACTTGACCAGTCTAATGACCTTTGAGAGAGGGCGTAGACGCGTTTAATTTGTAACCATTCCATTTTAGTTGTCTTGTAGGTGGATTCACATGACCTAGATTACAATCCTAAGAACATCAAAGTGTGGTGAACCCCAATCCAGGACCCTTGTCACCATTGATTGTGATAAAAGCAGTAACTTTAGATTGAATATAGTTAACTTCTAGTGAAAACCCACTCTACTAGACTCTGGCCTAAATTGAGTGTTAAAGGTTGGATTCGGTGATTGAAACCAAGTTCCTTGTGGACACGACCCGTACTTGCCGTTGCTAGCTACAACTGGCATCGTGCACTTACGGTTATTTAGTAAAATGATAACAAGTTTTTGGCGCCGTTGCCGGGGAACTTGTTCATTTTGACATCGGAACCGACTATTATACTTGAGATTAGGCTCTTTCTTTTATTTTTTCTTCTCTTTCCACCCTGCTTGTTTTTACCCTTGCTTGAGCCTGCTTACACTTGGTATAGTTTTTGACTTTGTATGCACAGGCGCAGTCAGGGGAGTCAGAACTTACTTCCCTTGAATCCTGAAATCGAAGCTACTGCTCGCAAGCAAAGCGGCGCACGCAGAAAGAAGCAAGCCGAATCTACCATGGCAGCGCAAGACAACAGAGTTTTGAGAGACTATGCTATGCCTCAGTCGTTAGGTATCACTTCCTCTATAGTGAACCCTGCGGTTGAGGTCAACAACTTCGAGTTGCGCCCAGCCCTTATCTCCTTGGTGGAGCATGACCAATTCGATGGACACCCCTATGAGAATCCTAATATGCACCTTCACAATTTCCTTGCGAAGTGTGACATAGTTAAACTCAATGGGGTCTCCACCGAGGCCATTCGATTGAGGCTCTTCCCATTCTCCTTAAGGGATAGAGCTAGGGATTAGCTCCAGAATGAGGAGCCCAACACCTTCGCCACTTGGGATGCTCTCTCTAAGGCCTTCTTGAGCAAGTACTTTTCCCCAGGGAAGACAGCCAAGTTGAGAGCCGACATCACCTCATTCACTCAACTGCATAGCGAATTGTTATATGAGGCATGGGAACAGTTCAAGGATCTTCAACGCCAGTGCCCCCACCATGGAGTCCCTGATTGACTCCTTATTCAGACTTTCTACAATGGACTGGATCAGACTTTGAAGATGAAGATGTCCATTGATGCTGCAGCTGGGGGAGCACTTATGGGAAAATTGATCGAAGTGGCCAAGGCTTTACTCGAGGACATGGTTGCTAATAACTACCATTGGTCTAATGAGCAGGTCCCTCAAAGGAAAGGTAGTAGCAAGTATGATTTTGACGCCGTAGACATGCTAGCCAGCAAGGTTGACGCCTTGGCACAGCGTTTCGACAGGCTTGGAACTCCTTCAGGGAGTTCAATGGGAGGTCCATCTGGTGCAATGTTTGAGGTCGGAGCACTTTGTGAGATCTGTGGCATTCAGGGCCACATTGCTACTGAATGCCAAACCACTTTCCCAGGCGTTGAGCATGCCAATGCAATGCAAGCTTATGGCCAATGCCCACAAAACAACCCCTACTCAAACACCTACAACCCTAGTTGGAGAAATTATCCAAACTTCTCCTACCGCAACAACAATCCATGCCACCCAATCCTTCCCAATCACAACGGCAACCTCCCGGTTTCCAATATAGGGCCCCTTATGCCCAATCTCCTCAACAACCTCCCCAACAACCCAAGTTCAATCTGGAGAGCCTCATGGAGCGCTTTATAGCTACTCAGACGAAGACCAATGAGGCACTTAGTGAGTCGGTCAACCAGTTGAACTCCAAGTTTGACTCTATGGCTACTCACTAGAAGATGATGGACAATCAAATCGCTCAAATTGCACAGCAAGTGAGCCATTTGTCTAGACCCCAAGGACATATGCCAGGTCAACCTGAGACCAATCCCAAAGGCCAGATGAATGCTATTACACTGCGGAGCGGCAGGGAGTTAGAAGGTCCCATAATGCCCATGAGGGAGGAAAGGGAGGGAGCTATCGATGTGGATGATAACACCAGGGCGGCCATGAGTGAGAGGGCCCAGAATGAGAAGCCCAAAGAGGATGCACCAGAAAGTACCCCCTCTCACGTGAAGCCTTACAAGCCTTCTGTCCCTTACCCTCAAAGGCTAGCAAAGGCTAAGGAGGAGCACAAGTATGGCAAGTTCCTTGAGATGCTAAAGAAGTTTCATATCAACATCCCCTTTTTGGAGGCCATTACTGACATGCCTTCCTATGCTAAGTTCTTAAAGGATTTGCTCTCCAATAATGGGAAGTTACTCGAGAACGCCACGGTGTCTCTCACTGAGGAGTGTAGTGCGATCATTCAGAACAAACTCCCTCCTAAACTTTCTGATCCAGGGAGCTTTTCCATCCCCTGTTCTGTCGGGGGTCTTACCATCAGTAGAGTACTATGTGACCTTGGGGCTAGTGTGAGCCTCATGCTGTACTCTATCTGTAAGAAGCTGCAAGTGGGAGAGTTAAAACCCACCACCATCTCCCTGCAGTTAGCCGATCGATCAGTCAAGTACCCTCTTGGTGTTCTTGAAGATGTCCCACTCCAAGTGGGAAATTTCTTCATTCCTTGCGACTTTGTGGTTATGGAGATGGAGGAAGACTCCCGCATTTCTATCATTTTGGGGCGACCATTCCTAGCCACTGCGGGAGCTATGATCGACGTCAAGAACGGAAAGCTTTCCCTTCAAGTAGGGGATGAGAAGGTGGAGTTTAGCCTGCCACAAGTGATGGCCTCCCCTACTTCAGGCGACTCATGCTGCAGAGTCGATATATTAGAGAAAGTCCTCAACTAGGAGGGCAAGACCCATCTGTCTGTAGAAGACCCGTTGGAGGCCGCGCTGATTGGTTGCCACGTTACCAACTCCGGTTCAGATGAGAAGGAGGAGTATGCCAGATTCCTCAATGAGTCTATTGCCTACTTGCCTAGGTAGTCCTGCGAAGAGATTCATAGTGTGGAGAAGTCTACCTCTAAGACAGTGGAGGAGTCTACCTCTAAGAAAGAAGAGGAGCGTCCACTGAAGGTAGAATTAAAACCTCTACCTCCCCATCTCAGGTATGAATTTCTAAACCCTTCCCATCAATTTTCCGTTATTGTTAATGCTAACCTGGATGACCCCCAGTTGGAACAATTTTTGGATGTGCTTCTAAGCATACGGGTGCCATCGGGTATAGTATCGATGATATTCAGGGACTCAGTCCTACGTTCTACATGCATCACATTTTTCTTGATGACAGTCACCGCCCCTCTCGACAACCTCAGTACCGTTTAAATCCAAACATGCAAGAGGTTATCAAAAAGGAGATTCTTAAACTACTTGATACTGGGATCATCTACGCTATCTCAGATACTGAATGGGTGAGTCCAGTCCAGGTAATCCCCAAAAAGGGAGGTATGACTATCATAAATAATGAGCAAGATGAGCTCATTTCTACTAGGACTGTTACCGGGTGGCGCACGTGCATCGACTACCGTAGATTAAATCAAGCCACCCAGAAAGATCATTTCCCCCTCCCTTTCATTGACCACATGCTGGAAAGGTTGGCAAGGCATTCCTTTTTCTGTTATCTGGATGGTTATTCCGATTTCTTTCAGATTCCTATCCATCCTGATGACTAGGAAAAGACGACTTTCACATGCCCGTATGGTACCTTTGCTTATCGAAGGATTCCATTCGGATTATGTAATGCCCCGGCCACCTTCCAGCGGTGCATGACCGCTATATTCTCCGACCTTATCGAAAACATCATGGAGGTGTTTATGGATGACTTCTCCGTTTATGAAGGTACCCTCGCCCTTTATTTGGAAAATTTAACCAAGGTACTCCATAGATGTGAAGAAATCAACCTAGTATTGAATTGGGAAAAATGTCATTTTATGGTGCAGGAGGGGGTAGTACTAGGTTATGTTATTTCTGCTAGGGGTATTGAGGTGGACAGAGCGAAAGTTGAGGTTATTGAGCGATTACCTCTCCTACTTCGGTAAAAGGGGTGAGGAGTTTTCTTGGCCATGCGGGGTTTTATCGCCGCTTTATCAAGGATTTCTCCAAGATTGCCAAGCCTCTTACTCAGCTGCTCACTAAAGATACCCCATTTGTCTTTACTGATGAGTGCCATGAGGCTTTTTGGAGGATCAAGCAGACATTAATTTCTGCCCCCATCATACAACCACCAGATTGGGATCTCCCATTTGAGATCATGTGCGATGCCAGCGACCATGCGGTGGGGGCAGTTCTGGGGCAAAGGAAGGATAAGAAGCCAGTGGTGATCTACTATGCTAGTAGAACGCTGGATGAGGCCCAGCAGAACTATACCACGACTGAGAAGGAGCTGCTTGCGGTCGTGTATGCAATGGAAAAATTCAGTTCCAAGGTCATTGTGTACACGGACCACTCTGCTCTCAAGCACCTCCTCGAGAAGGATGCTAAGTCTCGCCTCATCAGATGGATTTTACTACTCCAGGAGTTGATCTGGAGATCAAATACAAGGCAGGGGCTAAGAATGTCGTAGTCGATCATCTTTCCAGGCTCGTTGTTGAGAGCCACGACACCCCTATTGATGATGTCTTTCCCGACGAGCATCTCATGGGCATCGAGTCAGGACCCGCCCCATGGTTTGCCGACTATGCAAACTACCGAGCTTCAGGAATCCTTCCCATGATCTATCCTTCCACCAGAAAAAGAAATTCCTCCATGATGTCACGACATATTTTTGGGAGGAACCATTCCTTTACAAGTTGTGCAAGGATGGGATTATCAGGAGGTGTCTTCCTGAGGGGGAAATCCAAGGTGTAATCTCCCATTGCCATGACTCTCCTTGCGGAGGACACGCTAGCACCTCCAAGACAGTCGCTAAGGTGCTGCAAGCGGGCTTCTTCTGGCCCTTACTCTTTAAGGACTTCCATGCCT
>NCQV01116917.1:0-22069 GCA_002740545.1 Lophocereus schottii
ATGCAAAAATTTAGGACTTAAGCCACAATGTAGCTTAAGTAATCAAGTGGACAACACCGGGTAAAAACTGGTCCTTGAACCTGGATGCTTGCTTAAGGCTTTCTTCCACAATATGGGCCAATGCCTAAGCTTTGGAGTTGGAATTGAACCTTGTAAGACTTGGTGGACCTTCTTCATTGTCAATGGTGGTGGGGAGTCCATCATTTTTATATGTTGATATTGAGTTTTGCCAATAGAAAAGTCACTTTTTTTTTTTTTATGTAGCATTGACTGGCCATTGAGTGTGTGCTTTCCTCTTGGTGATTGTCATTGCCTAAGAAAAAGCGACATAGTCTTGAGCAAGGGAGTGGTGGTGGGGAAGTCATCAATGGAGGAGGAGCTTTGGGGCTCTTTGCTTAATTAAAAAAACATATAACTTTATTCTCTTAAACCTATGATTTTCGCTTAAAATAATTGTTGTATTAGAATTTTTACTAATGCTTCATTTATTTTATAGAAAAATATAAAAATTTAAAAAATGATGAAAAATGAAGCGTTGGACTCTTTCCCCTTTTTCAATCCAAAAAGGAGTCCATGAATGCCCATTTTCTGCCTTAACGTAACTGAAATAAAATAAAAAGAAAAAATCCAAACAAATCATACCTGTCATGTGGCCCCCTTATTTTCTTTCTCCTCCACTTCTCTAGCCATCCTCATTGACTACACCATCAGTTCGCACCAAACTCCACCATCACTACCTTCTCTAACCTTCATTTCCATCATCAGCATCATTAACATCCTTGCCATCCTCCTGCATGCACCACCATGACTTACTCCCCTCCTTTTCCTTTAGTACTGCTAACATAACATCTCTACCACTAGCGCTATCTTCACCATCTGACTTAGCCCAAATCGAATAGCCTGTAATTTAGAGCAACGCCCTTACATTGAAGCCACAGGGACACAATTGAAGCTATGGTTTATAGGCTAGATGTTTTTTATGGTTTAGACAAATATTAGGGTTTCGATTTAAATTTTTAGTTTGAATTCCATCTGATACATATTTTGACCTCCTTAACCTTGAAACGGGACAGAATGATGGTTTCTTCTACCTAAAGTTACTTGACATATATAACACCCTTATCCTCAAGGGTTATGGATGTTAATGATTTCTAAAGTTTTGGAGTCGGACAGATAGAATTCTGCCTAAAAACAGACCAAAACCTAGGCTTAAAGCCTTACATCAGATCCCTGTAATAATAAGCATAAACGATATCCAAACCAACTCGATGCTACATGTCAGAGTCCACAACTCCACTGACCACACGCCTGGAGTGCACCAAGTATAAAGTTCAATAAAAGAAAGAAATAAGCAATATAGCTCAATGGATCATGCATCCGACGCACTGGCATTTACATTCTTAAATTAATTAAGAACAACTAAACAAATTGACCGACTGTTCCGATGGTTGGCCTACTTGGCCAAATAGAGCAATAACGCGTCAATGTGTATTACATGAATTAAATACATATGTCCAAGGACTTAAGAATACATTGCGTTACATCATTCAACTCATGATCTACGTGTATGACTCCTTATCCAAAATAAGAGAGTGGTTTCGGCTTGGCTTACGTGAACCGCCTTCTACTTGTTACATTAAGAACATAGGAAAAGAAGAACAAAAGAGGGGATGAACTACCGTATGGTCAGCGAGTGATTCTCAACCCTAAGAAGGCAAAACAGTTGCACATAATACTCTTAAGTAGCAATCATACACAATTGAATATTTAATATCATATAATAAGCATAAAATGCCACTCATATCCATCAATGTCTTAATAACCTCTAGAATGCAAATGACATCCCCTTTTCTTCCTTCATTCCAAACATACGAACTCTCAACTTGTTTAACCTAGGACTCTCATAAGTTAGCAATGATAACCATATATTGCACTTACTTTACATCATATAACATGCATAAAGGACTCAATACCAATTTGCCTGAAACTACAATCTAGGCATTAAGAACAGTAGGGTGTTCAGCTCATAAATAAACACTTAACATGGAAGAGTTCAATTAGAGTTGCTAGCTAGGGTTCTTTTAGTAAAAAAGGAAGTTCAATGCATTAAATGACAAGAACCTTCACTTAAATCAAACTAAGCACTTTTAATAAAACCAGTCATTATTCACAAGATGGTCATTTAGAATCCAACAAGGCTCTTTTAAACAGTGCATACCCTTTTGAAAATGTTTACACTAACATAATCCTCGAACGAGGAGTTTTCAACACATAATTAATCAGAAATTGTTTTATGGGGCTTCAAATTCACATATTCATGCTTGTTCAGGTGCAATAGTCACTCACACTTCATGATATCCCCAAGGCCTCTCATAATCAATGGACATCTACTCTCGTTAGGGTTTCTAGAGTTTCCACTTCTAGGTCTAGTCCCTAGGAATTAGGGTTTTCGTATGCTGGGTCTTCTACCTAAACTTGTGTCCATATAATTAGCACTATTGTTCTAGACCAAAACATTTCATATGCATCTCACTTTCAACACGTTTTCTATAGAAGTTCCCATTGTATTATAACAATGTCATTTCCATTTTCATTTAGGTAAAGTATGCTTGTAAACGAGTTACTAACCAAGTAAGCATGCACTTTTCAAGGAAAGGAATATTAAAACTCATTTTAAAAGCCATTAATTTACAACTTTTGCATGATTAAATTCGATTAAAAGCACTTAGCAGTTTGGTTCTGGAAATCAATCAAATGCTTCTAGCTTACCTAAATCATTTCAATGTGCACAAATATGTGATATTTAAAGTAGCTCACAACCTTTAGTTGACACTTTATTTACGCAAGGGTAACATGTTAATGTTTGGGTGGACTGTTCAACTAACTGACGATTCAGCTAAATCGTTCAGTGAGTCTAATTATTGGTCCTAGTTTCGGTACGACAACAAATTGAATCTTGAAATGCAGTCCAGGCAAGTGTAGTTTAGTTAGAGTAAGTTGGGACATGAGCATGTCGCTTCTTAGTTTGCAAACCTGATTCGCCACTGAATTGATTTGTCGAATTGTTCAGCTGACTCCCCTATTTCCCGCTTCATTTTATCACAAAACCAGGCAACCACGAGCCACACATTGTCAAGAACAATTCATTTAGGCAGCATGTTACAAACATGACAGTTAACATTTAATAACACAATATCAAGTCTAAGCAATACACTTTGTAATTCGTTAATTTATCATGTAACTTGAACTCGCCTCGCACATTGCCACCCACAACAATCCTAAAAAAATCAACTCATTTTTCCAACCCAAATCACTCTGGTTAACCAAATAACTTAGTTTCAGTTTCAATTTATTATAAACAGCCAACCAATTTGATCAGCCAAGCAACTCAAATAGCCAAACAATTCAATTAGGATTTAATTTGACTTCTAATAGCCAAGCAACTCAATTTGAAGGTCAATTTATACGAAGTACCCAAATTATCCTTCTACAACCCTTATCTGTAATACATTTAGGTTCATCCCAAACAAAATCAATTAATTTATGAATCTAACAATAATTAAAACAACTCAGAAAGTGATGTCAAAATTTGTGAAATTACTAGTGGTTTAGGAATTGAGAAGACCCACCTCGCTCCAAGTTTAAGGACCCAACTTAGGGTTTAGTTCGGGTTGGCTTGCATGGTTTGTTTCACATTCACTTGCTCTTGACGTGCCACCTGCGACTCCACCTCCAATCTGGCGCCATCACACAGTGAGAACGGTCATCAAACTGTCCATCTCTAGCCTGCTGATGCTCTCGTTCGATCTCTCTCTTTCTCTCTCCCTCTCTTCCCCTCTATTCTCGAGCTCGCCAGGGTTGCAACGTGAAGCAAGTGCGATGGTGGTCTGCAAACCAACCGCCAGTGTGACGGTGACACACCACCACCCTCCCTCTGTCTCTTTCTTCCTGTCATTCTCTTCATGGTTAGAGGTCACGAGGAGGGCACCGGAAACCCCCCTTGGTGCTTCTGTCATGAAAACGTAGAAATCCCCTTGTTCCATTTATTTTTTAAAGTTTATTACTAGTTCAATCGAGTCTCCTAGCCTAAATTAAGCTCCTTACTCCTAATACTTGATATAACATACGACGAAATATTATCTTATGCTAGTGAATATTTCATAAATTTTCAAAGCTAATAATAATAATAATAATTTCATTTTCAATAAAATTATCCAATTGAATAAGTGCACCAATATTAATCCATCTTAACTAAAATAAAATGATTATGATTTGATGAAATAATTAGATGAATTAGCTAGTCTATAACCAAATTAAAAATACGTGTATTACATTCTCCCCCTAAAAGAATTTTGCTCCTAAAATTCTAAAGCTGGTAGTTTAGTAAGACATTGGATTTGCATACACATGGTACAAACCATCTAAACTGACAATGGAATCTAAAATCGCACTTTACAACTAAATATAGCTCTTCAAATCGGTAAAACAAAAGGTTTATGGTACTGAGTCCCCTGGTCGCCGATCATCTTCAAGTGTCTACTCACTCTATGAAGGTGCTGAGAGCAAATCATGTAGAAGAGGACCAAATGAGTTAGCTTGGATACCCTTTTCAAACTCATGTCAAAACAAAAATTAAAACAAAAATGACTTTACATTGTAGCACATAAGTTGACATCTAGTGGCACCAGTGAATGTCGAGTAAAGAGACACAACTGAATCAATTTCATCCTAACACATGAATGAATCAAATCATTTTATGATTAAGTTAATTGACAAGGGCTTCTATATCACGATGGGTTAGTAGGGACATTGCATAGCATCACATAGCATCACATGAATAACAAAAACATGCAAAAATGACATATAAGCTCGCAATGACATTACGTAGGACAGCATCTTAGCGTTCCGCACCCAAGAATAATCAACATTAGTTAACATTATGTATTTGTAGTGAGCATATCTTTGAGCAATACATAAAGCCATCAATTAATTAACAAATAAAGGGAGCAGCTTAGAGAAGAAAGTGATATTCTATGAATGTAAGCTAGTGAGCCTCAGAGGTTCAGTACATTCCTCACGTAAAGGTTGTGTGGATGGGGTGATGAGGTAGGGTTGGCGTAACGTTCTTATATCCAATAATGCATTTGTAGCATGACTTCTAGTTCAGTTACTTGATTAAACTATTTCAGATAGGGGTCCTCAATTAAGAGGCTTGTAATTCTTGTGGATTATGGGTTAAAATGGGGTTAGAAGAGCAATTACTCAGTGCTTTTAGGCTAATGCC
This sequence comes from Lophocereus schottii, assembly GCA_002740545.1. Lineage (NCBI taxonomy): Eukaryota > Viridiplantae > Streptophyta > Magnoliopsida > Caryophyllales > Cactaceae > Lophocereus > Lophocereus schottii. The sequence continues at coordinate 5,285 of NCQV01116917.1, forward strand.
TTTGATTACTCTTACGACCATAATTAACAAACGAAATATTTCCAACGAGAGTGCATAATTAAACGGACAATACACAGGCAAGGTAATCACATATCCATACAATTATGGGTTTATATGGCCATAAAACACTGGTATGTAGAATGGGAGCATGGCAGTATAACAGCAGAACAACCCCAAAGCACCAATAGCAAGAATTGTATCGGCTAAATAAAAGCACAACTCTAAGGCCTCCCTAACAAGCCCATCACGTAATACATAGTATAAGATAATTTAATCCCATCATTTTATGGCATTTAGATCATTTATACAAATGATTATTTGGCACATACTCATTCATAATTCTTAAGGCCAAGAATTCAACTACAATTAGAGATACACTAACATGCCATCCGATCCAGCATAAAATGTACAAGGATAATCATATGTGAATACAAACTTCTTTGGTCACAAGATCGTGTTACAGAACACATGAGTAAGTGGTCACCAAAAGAAAATAGAACGAAATCAGGGTGCTTAAGATTAGACCAAATAACAAAGCAGTAATCCTATCACCCCACCTAGATAAAAGTCATGTGGTTCGTCTGACTCAATCATATACATAACCACACTCAAAGGTGTACAAAACAGGAATTTCATACTCAACAATTCATTCGTGAAACACATCAATGATTGTTTTATAATGAACCTAAGTAACCATGTAAGCTCGTATGAACTCAACTTTATACGTATTGCTACATTCTTGCCCCAAAACGACTGGATGTACTCATTGTCATGCTAGAGTGCACCTGCAAGACCATATATGCATGCAATCCTTTAGTTATAATCTATACTCACAGGATTAGTCTTGGCCTCTCCTAGAATGATTAGAAGCTGGCCACTTACAAGTTAACAATCATTTTGAAATGAAGAGAATGACATTAATGGTCATATGGGTATGTCCTGCTGGTTTATGGAGCACATATGCCTATATGTGGTCATAGGTGCCTTAAAGACTCACAATATCAAAAGAGGGTCCAATCATCTAGGGACTTCCAGGTTTCAGATTTGTAATAATACTTAGACATACACTTGTAACATACAGGTCCTTTCCTCTAGTAGGTAATAATTTCAAAATCTGTCAGGTTCTTCCTTTTGTTTCCTTTCTAGTTATATTGGGGTTTGATATAACCAGGTCACCACCAATCCCATGACAAGAATAATAACCCATACAATAGTAAATATGACACTTAGCTGACTTATGAGTAATGGTAGTTGTATGATAGGGAGTAGGAAATATATTTCATACAAACAATAAGAACAAATCATAACCATATATAAGTATCAATGGAAATTATGCGAAATACTCAGAATAACACTTGTGCAACAATCAGCAAGACCCTGGTTGTCGTCTAAATTTGCATGCAACTTACGAAGGTCTCCCTTAATCCCCTTAAACTCTTCAGAATTTCAAAAAGGAAGGTACCATCTAGTATGATCTTCAAATATAGGAAATAACCTTTAACCTTCCTAAAGGTTTATTATTAGCAAGTCCAAGGAGATACCCATCTCTCCATACACGCATTTACAAACAGCATACAATCACATATAAGGACACATGCTTATGCATTTAAACTCATGCATTATCGTAGAATAGATGCCATTCTTTGAATGCAAGTGCAAAACCTAACTTAATATTGAAAAAGCTTATAGCATTCCAAAATCTTTAGGTTTTGAAAGTGGAGAATAGTTTACCCATTTCTAGTCTCTTCTCTATAAGTTTTTGAGTGTGTCTGCTCTCTGTTATAGGGCCCAATGAGCAAATCGTATTTAAGGGAAAAGAATAAGCCTAGAGTTATCTATTTCTAATCTTTTAAGTTTGAAACCAAGCGAACGTTTAACTGAATCTCAATGATGTATGCACGAAGACAATCACTGTTGGAACCAGCACTTAGCTTGCTCAAGAGAACACAAGTCATTTAGCTCACATTCTAGTTCATAACTCACTACTTTTTTAGTCCATCGATTTACTCCAATCACATAACAATCAAGTAGTTAGATCAATTTGCATATTAGGAACACAATGCATCCTAAGGTACTACTTACAACATATTATTGCTCGAGGCATACCTAAGCAGCTATATGAAAATGCAAGACTCAGGTCGTTGCCTGTGATCACAAGACCTTTCTCTGATACCATCTGTAATAGCCCTATTACCTAGGTTTGGACGTTAACGATTTCTGAAATTTGGGAGCGAAACAGACAGAGTTCTACCTAAAAACTAACCATAACTTAGGCTTAAAGCCTTACATTGGGTCACTGCAATGATGAAGCATAAAAGATATCCAAACCAGCTCGAGGGCTACACGCTAGAGTCCATAACTCTATGGGCTACACACCTAAAGTACACTACGTACAGAGTTCAATAAAAGAAAGAAATAAGAGGTATAGCTTAACCGATCACAGATCCGGAGCACCAGGTTTATATCCCAAAAATAATTAAGAAAAACCAAGCCAATTGACCGACTATTCCGATGGTTGGCCTACTTGGCCAAACATAGTGGCAACTCGTCAATGCGTATTACATAAACCACAATAATTTACTACATATGTCCAAGGATTTAAGAATACATTGCATTACATCATTCAACTCATGATCTACATATATGACTCCTTATCCAAAGCAAGAGAGTGGTTTTGACTTGGCTATCAAGAACCCGAGAAAAGGAGAATATAAAGGGTGTGAGCTACCACACGCTTAGGGACTGCTTCTCAACCCCATGTAAACAAAACAGTTACACATAATACTCTTAAGTAGCAGTCACACAAATTTTGATGTTTAATATCATATAATAAGCATATAAGGCCACTTATATCCATCAATGCCTCAATAACCTCTAGAATGCAAATGACATCCCCTTGTCTTTCTTAATCCCAAGCATAGGAACTCTCAAGTCTCTTAACCTAAGACTCTAGTAACTTAGCAATGACAACCACAAATTACACTTACTTTACATCAGATAACTAGCATAAAGGACTCAATAGCAAGTTGCTTGAAACTATAATCCAGGCATTAAGAACAGTAGGGCGTTCAGTTCACACACAAACATTTAACATTAAAGAGTTCAAATTAGAGTTGCCATCCGGAGTTCTTTTAGTAAGAAAATGGAGTCCAACACATTAAATGCCATGAACCTTCACTTAAATCAGAGTAAGCACTTTTTATAAAAACAGTCATTATTCACAAGAAGGTCATTTAGAATCCAACATGGCTCTTTTACATTGTACATAGCCTTTTCTAAACGTTTACACTAGCATAATCCTCGAACAAGGAGTTTTCAACACATAATAAATGAGAAATTGTTTTATAGCGCATCGGATGCAAATATTCCTTCTCATTCAGGTGAGATTGTCACTCACACTTCCTGGTATCCCTAAGGCCTCTTATAATCAGTGGACATTTACCCTTGTTAGGGTCGTCTAGGTTCCCACTTTTGGATTTAATCCCTATGAATTAAGGTTCCTGTATACCAGGCCAGTTCCCTAAATTTGTTCTAAACAATTAGCACTATTATCCTAGCCTAAAACATTTCATATTTATCTCACTTTCAACATATTCTTCATAGAAGCTTCCATTGTATCGTAACAATGCCATTTCTATTTTGACGAAGGCTAAAATGCCTTAATAAACTCAAATCAACTTACAATAAGCATATAACCATTCATTTCATTAAAGTATGCTTGTAAACAAGTTACTAACCAAGTAAGCATTCACTCTTCAAGGAAAGCAATTTGGTTCTGGAAATCAACCAAATGCTTCTAGTTTACCTAAATCATTTCAAGGTACACAAAAGTATGAGATTTAAAGTAGCTTGCAACCTTCGCTTGATACTTTATTTACTCAAGGGTAATGTGTTGATGTTTGGGTGGACTGCTCAGCTAACTGACGATTTAGTTGAATCATTCTACGAGTCCAATTATTGGTCCTAGTTTAGGTATGACAATAAACTGAGCCTTGAAACGTAATCAATTAGGCAAGTGTGGTTTAGTTAGAGTAAGTCGAGACTTGAGCATGTCGCTGCTCGGTTTGCGAGCCTAATTCACCACTGAATCAATTCACAGCACTGTTGTGTTGTCTCCTCTATTTCTTATTTCACTTTATTGGTAAACCACGCAACCATGACCCACACATTAGCAGGAACAATTCATTTAGGCAGCATATTACAAACATGACAGTTAACATTTTATAACACGACATCCAGACTCAACAATACACTTTGTAACTCGTTAGTTGATCAGGTAACACGGACTCCCTCCTCACATCACTGCCCACAACAATCCTCAAAAAAATTAACTCATTTTTCCAACCTAAATCACTTCGAATAACCAAATAACTCAGTTTCAGTTTTAATTTGTTATAAATTGCCAACCAATTCGATCAGGCAGGCAACTCAAATAGCCAAACAATTCAATTATGATTTCATTTCATTCCCAATAGCCAAACAACCCAATTTTACGGTAAATTTATACCAAGTAGCGAAATTATCCTTCTACTACCCTTATTTTTAACAGATTCATAATCATCCCAAACCCAATCAATTAATTTAGGAATCTAACAATAATCAAAACACCTTAGAAAGGGATGTTAAAACTTGCAAAATTATTAGTAGTTTAGGAATTGAGAGCACCTACATTGCTCCCAGCTTAACGACCCAACTGAGGGTTTGGTTCGGGTTAGCTTGCATGGTTTGGTTTCCTCCCCCTTGCTCCTGATATGCCTCTTGCTACTCCACCTCCAATATGGCACTATCGCATGGTGAGAACGGTTGTCGAGCTGCCATCTCTGGCCTGCTGACTCCTCTCTCTCTCTCTCTCTCTCTCTCTCTCTCTCTCTCTGTGTCTCTGTTCTTGAGCTTACCGGGGCTGCAGCACAGGACAGGTGCGACAGTGGTCCACAGATCGACCACCAGTGTAGAAATGACACACCGCGTCCCTCCCCTTCTCTTTCTTCCCTTCTCTTTCTTCATCGTCAGGGGTCACGAAGAGGGCACCAGAAACCCCCTTGCTGTTTTGTCATGAGAACGCAGGAGCTTTAGCCCCTTTTTCGATTTTTTTAGAGGTTTATTACTAGTTCAATCGGGTCTCCTAGCCCAAATTAAGCTTGTTAATCCTAATATTCGATTTAACAATCAATAAACTATTATCTTATGTTAGTGAATATATCGTGAATTTTTAAAGATGATAATAATAATAATAATAATTTCATTTTTAATATAATTATCCACTTAAATTAGTATGCCATTATTAATCCGTGTTAATTAAAATAAAATGATTATGATTTGATAAAATCATTAGATGGACTAGTTAGTCCTTAACCAAATTAAAAACATGGGTATTGCAGCATCAAAACTTTAACACACAGGTCAACTTCACTATGGTAATTCAGGTAGTGTGTGCGCTCAATATTGAAAATCTATAACTTATTAGAGGGATGTTCGAATCTATTATTAGGATGTTAAATATTTCAAGTAGATGTATGCACTTCAATTCCTTAGAATGCTAAGAACGAAACTCTTATGGTGCAGGTTTTTCTCAATAAATTTGCTGAATTTATGATAAGTTTGGTTCCTACCTAATGATTCCCAATTGATGCAAGTACAATTTTTCTTAATTCCTTAAGATACCTATTTTACCTCTTGTGCTGAAATTTGGCATTTGATTCAATTTTAGAGAGAAATGATCAAAATTAAAACGAGTGTGCATAAAATCCAGCTTTGGCGCAATCTGAATTTTGGCTCTATTTGAGGTGGTTATAGTTATATTCATTGATATTTCTCAATATGGAAGGAGCTCCAAGTGGTGGCACCCCCATTTGTGGAGTATAACCATCTAGTAGCTTCCTAAACAGGTGGAAGGAAACCTAGAAATTATAACTTATGATAATTACCACTATCGTTGGATTTTTTATCTATTCCCTAGGATAATTTGTAAGATTGTTATTGATCTAATTGCCCACTAATGTATCAATTTATTCCCCTAATGTTGAGTATTTATAAATCCATTCCTCTTAATGTAGACCCAGTTTTGATGAACGAATGAATTGATGGGCTATAGGCCATTTCCTCTCTTAAAATCTCTCAATCTTTATCTGTAGTTTTATAGTGGTGATTTAGAGTCTTTCATTTAGAATTCTTATTGGTGGCTCAGCCCTTAGAAGACATATTTGGGGGAAAGTGTTTATCATATTTTGTGATATCATTTTTGGGCTCTAATCTCACAATCACCTTGATTGTTTGAGATTCAATGCAAAGAGGAACATCTGTTGTTTTTGTGTTTCTCTTGTATGTTTGAATATCTTAGGAGGTGAGGATTCAACCTCATTACCATCTCCTCTGTTGTTTCAATTTATAGATATGTTTTGTAGTTTGGAATTCTTGTATTTGATTTTGAGATTTTAGCTTTGATTTCAAGAACTATGGTTGACTTTACGCCTTTTATAGCTTCAATTTCTCAATCTCCTTCCCCTATTCTTGCTCTGTTCACCCTGTTTTTGGGTTAATGATTGTTGAATTTTTTAATTCTTATTCATATGCATTTCTAGGTTTTACAAGTTATTGGTCGGATTGTAATTGATGGGTAAGATTGAATTTGATTTTCGTGACTAAATTTGGGTTTTTGTTGAGTAATGTTTGGCCCTTTATTTCTTTGTTTCATTTTTTTTTTTTTGTGCACCATGGTTTGTGCCTAAATTTCCCCATTGATGGATAACAGAAGATGATGAATGTGTGGCTAGTTGAGCTTAGTGTGCTTGGAAGCCTATACTTTTCTGCCGTACTCAACTTTCCTCTCCACCCTATTTCATCTAGTTCTGGCGGCCAGAGGCAGAGACATTTACTAATAGAGGTTAAAGGACCTAGGCTTCCTTTCTCTACCTCTATTCTCTTTATTTTGAGTTAGAGTATTCAATTTCTTTGGCTCCAATTTTCATTTGTTAATATAGCTTAATTGTCATTGATCATGTTCGTAAGGTAAAAGTCTTTTCATTTTGATTACAGTAGATGTTAATCGTGGTGATGATATTTAAAACTATTCAGTGTTGTCTTGCCTTATTAGTGACTCTCACAGGTAGATACAGGTTAGCAAGTTATTTCGACGATCTGTTTTCTATTATTTACTAATTTAGCATGATAAGTATAATTACATTTGTTTTTTTGTATTGCTTGAAGAAGTGTTTGCTAGTTTAACTTGAAATTTAGAAACATAGTTATCTTTTGGCCACTTATGAATAGTTTCTTTCTCTTTTCCCTTCTATTAGATCAGATTTAATGCTTTTCACTGACAGTAGTTCAATTTATGATTTGCTTAAGATTGATAAGTTAATTTTTGTTACTAATTAGTCTTAATCATATTTGGTTATATTTATTGCTTAATTAGTTTTAGAATAATGCTAGGTTAGATTATTTTTTATGGCCTAATGTTTTCCTCGTCCCTAGGAGACAACCCTCAAGTGCTATTGTGATAAGTTGTACACTTGTATCTTGTATTTTAATTCAAACTACCAACAAGTTTTGTTGTCGTACCAGGGATGGCGACATGAAATTAGGTCACACCTTTTCTTTGTTCTTTAGTTATTTCCTTTTTTTAAGTTGTATGTATCATGCTCTTTTTTCTTTTTTGTTTTGTTATTACCTACTAGTTTATTATGTTTGGTGTGCTTTCTCTCGAAAAGAAAAATCCAAAAAATTAGAAAAGTTAAAAATTAAAGAAAAAAATAGAAATTTAAAAATAGAAATTTAAAAATCCCATAAAAAAGAAAAAAATTGAAAAGATTAAAATGTGGTAATTTTTGTTTCCCTTAATATGAGTATGAAGTATTTTGGCGATATTTAGTAGATTGGACGACTTTTGTGCTCAATGTGGTGATCAATATATAGAGAAATGAGAAATTTGTCAAGTGATTTTTGAGGGCCTTAATGATGAATATTGGTGTCTTGTTAAGACTATGTACCTTTGGGGTTTGAAAGGTTTGCTTGCCAGGACTTCAGATAAAATTTGGAATTTCTTTGAATACTTGGTGTTGTAATTTTCACCAACATATGGTTTATCGCAGTAGTGATTACGGGTGTAGTCCTCAGAGATGATTTACAAAATTAGATTACCAATAGTTTCTCTACGCTATTACAATAAGCAAAACCTAAACTAATAATAAACTAATTATAAGAAAGCCTAAGTTAACCTACTATTGTTGGGGAAAAACATAAAAATCAAGGCAATTAGAGAAGGAAATAAAGTAAATAATTGAAGCCTGAATCAATAACCAGTGCAAACCCCAAATATTAGGAGACAGCAAGCACAATAAATTGCATCAAGTTCTGGCTTTGTTGTAGAAATTGAACTAAATAACTCACCAATTTTGCACCAAAATTAAAATTCTTACTCGAATTAAGGAGAATCTGAGTCGAATATACTGATTTTTGGCAAATAAATGGTGCTAAAACAAAGCGAAAAGTACAGAATTAAAAATGAAAACAAAGGACTCTCTATCCTATCCTCCTATTCTCTGCCCACATATCAATTTGTATAGCCTCCATTCGAACCCCCCTCTATTCCTCCATTTCCTGTAACCCCCTCTTGATTATGGTGATGATGGGGGAATTAATGGTGAAAAGAGAGAGTGAAGGTAATGGTTAAGAGAAGAGATAAAGCAACAACCAACATAAATATGGTGTTCAGGGCTGGAAACAAAGAGGAAGAAAACAAAATGCTGAGGCCCTGTCTGGGTCTGGATAAGGTGTAACTAGGCCAAGCTAAATCTGGAAACTGAGGCCCAAGTTGAGAGAAGGCAGGAGAAGGAAAGGGTCACATTCACTTCACATGACAAATTAATCGAAGAGAAGTAAGTTGGGTTCTTAGAAAGACGTCTGGGCCTTGGTGAGACGGAGGAACACCAGCCTAGACAAGAGAGAAAGAAAAGAAGGGGGGGGGAGCATACTCGGCCTAGCCCAGTGACAAAAAGAAGAGGGATGAGGGAGGAGTGCAGGCCCAGTAGTGAGATAGAGAGGGCGAACCGGGAAGAGTCCTATGGGCCACAGAAGAAGAGAACTAGCAGGCCCAATGTGAAGGGGCATGTAAAGAGGTGTGTGGGAGACATCTGGGCCAGGCCTAAAAGAAAGAGAGAAGGGAGGCCGTTCTGGCTGGGCTCACGTGTCTAGGTTGGTCATCTTCTTCACCACCTGATCTAATATTGATCATTTCAACACTATTTATTCACCTTTTCCCCAAGTTTTTTTGATTCCTATAAAATAAACAAAAGTACATGAAAATTCTAATCTACTAATTTATTTTAAGCAAATTTCAGATAATATAAGGTTATAAATTGACATAATTTTTGGCTTAACAATTTGCTCATGATACTTAGGAACATGATCATTGTTGGACTTATATTCACATCACCCATGCCCTTATATGATGTGTGTTGTACCCCCAGATGAGATTTAACTTGGGGGCTAGATCTTATAAGCACCCTTACGCTCCAAGTTATTTCAATTGATTATTGTTATTTCCTTGATCATGATGTTGATTCCAGTCCATTAATTGATAGATTAGATGCATTAGTTGATTTTAATAAAGGGCATTACTTGCATGATTTACTTAAGAACAACCCTAGTTTAGGCTCTCCTACACCTGAGGTCATATGAGGATCTTGATGTTAAGTGAGTCAACTATTCCTTTAGGGTATGATTTTCACATTGATACACATTTGGCCAACCTTGAGTGAATGAGTGATTCCTCTCTTCTTTGCTAGTCATGCACCGTAGAATTTAGCATAGTTAGTGATACCCCTAAGGGTATTTTGAACATTCATGATTTGCCCCTTGCATTGGCTACTTTGGTGGAGCTTGAAGGGGAAGATGGACTTGAGGCTGATCGACATTGTATATTTGTTAAGTCAAAGGATATGTTTTTTGAGGAGTATTCAAGCGAGGAAACTTATGTTGCGGAGTTGAGTGAGGTTAAACCTCATATGGAACTTGTTGACCCCATTCATATTGAGTCTCCCCATAACTTAGCCCCCATTTGTTCTATTCTACCCCCTCTTCCCCCCTCAGTTTTCCCCCCTTTTTTAGTCCCTCGTCGATCTAGCTTTGTATAGTATGAGACTTTCATGCTTAGTAGTCATTCTATAGATCAGACTCTTGATGATATTGACATAGACAACTTCAGGATCACATAGTGGTAAGGATTTGACTTTAGGCTATCCTATGGGTATGGATTTTTATATTGTACCAGATTGGTTTTTCCTAGGTCCTCTTCCCTCCCCTCTTGAAGACGTTAGGCTTCATTTTAGGCATTCAAACCACTCTTGATGGTCTATAGATTCATGTAGTCTCATCCTTATTAGAACATTGGCGTGCATGTATGATTTCACATATACATAATCTCATATGTTTAGGCTCAACGCATTGATAAGCTCAAGGGAGCGCTAGGTTACATTCCGCTTGTGTGTTATATTTAGGCTACACCTCTTGATTACTATTACTTCTGCTTTTGTGAGCTTTGTTCCTAATTATTTAATAATTTGTTACGATCCTTAGTGGGGGTTGATATAAGTAGCAGCAGCTTGTAAGTTGAGACGGAGCGATTGATGCTTTCCATGAATATCCTTGACACCATTTGCTTGAGACATTAGTTTATATCCATTTAGTGTCCAACTTAGTATGATCGTTCCACTCCTTCCCACTTCCCCATCTTTTGTTTCTTTGTTTCTTTTTGTGCATACTTATTGATATTTAGGACAATGACTTTATGGGTGACTGATCTTTGATGAAGAATTTGGGATTCATTGAGCCTGCTTGGCTATGATCATTCTTGTTTGTTTTGTGTGTTTTAGTGCTTGTGGATGGTGTAATTTATTTTGCAAATATTTGTTAGTATTGTTTGGTTTATGTTTTGTTTAGGGGTGTCATAAGTTTGTATATATTTATTGGCTCTGGAATAGGTTTGTAGTTGCATATGTGATTACTTTTTGGGGCTTTAGTTCTCATAATGTGATGCATATTGAATTCCATTCGACCAAATAAAAGGATGAAATGCAAGTTAATAAGCCCAATGAACGTTGAAGACCAATCTTTCCAAAGATAAACTAAGAGAGAGAATTCCTAATTAAAAGAAAACATCTAATGGAGATGATTCGATACTTAAAATAAGTAGCAAGAAGATAAATCAAAAGGATATATCCAGGATAAAGGTTAATTCACCACCTAGATTAAATTAGCCCACCCTCTAACCCTATAAAGCCTTAGCACCAAGGATTAGACTAACAGGAAGACTCAAATCACCACCCTCCTAAGAGAGGTAGAGAATTTGAGATTTAGAGGATAACTAAGCTTCAAACTCTCATATCATTCATCAAATTTGATTTTTCATAAAGCTAATTAGGTCTATAAATACCCAATTAGAGGGGGAATTAGTTATACATTAGTGAAGCAAGTGCACCAATATGAGGCTTACAAAATATCCTAGGAAAATAAACCAAGATGCTTAAGATAATTACAATAACTATGAGCTGTATTTTTTTAGGATTCATCATCCATCTTCTAGAGAGCCTTGAGTAGGCTCTGCTCTTCCAAATGAGTTGACGCCACTTATAAACTATTTGTTTGTGTGTGAAGAATCATTCTAAGCTGATTAATCTTCAAGATTACAGTAGTAACCTCCTTTATTAAGCCCATAATCAGAACCATGCATTTTCCAATCCTAGACCTTACCCTTGCTCGGTATTTAGCTCATAACTTCTTGAATATGAGTTTCAATGCGATTCAAGACTGGTAGAAAACAGACATTCGAGAATTTTCATCCATGTATAATTTTCAGAAATTAGAGTCCATTTTGCTAGTTAAATATGATCTAGAAATGAGGTAAAGTATTCTACCTAGAAATGGAAAAGGAGCTAATAAGGTGGTTTTGGGAGGATCAAGCGGTAAACTCCTTATTTAGGGCTACGTGGCCCAACCACCTTTCTTAACCCTACTGCGACCTTCTTAAGGGCCCTAAGTTGATATTGGCCTACGGTCAATATTGGATCAACTTAGTTCAAGACCCTTGATTGAAAATGTAAGCCCAAGCTCGAAACTTGCTCTGCATCAAACTCCTTTCTTCAGAAGGATTCGTCCTGAAATCCTTGTCACTTGCATCATTCCTAAAGATCATTACCCAAGCAAGATAAGGGCACCCTTTTGATCTTAACAATATCATGGTGCTAAGAATCCCACCTTTTTTGAACACATAAGTATTTTTAAAGGAATTAGGCGCCATTGGAACTTGGGATTCTTTTCCATCAAACCCAATGCTTATAAACTTGTTCAAAACACAAATGTAGTTACTAATGTCCAACTCACAATGAGGTATCGCTTGATGCTCAAGTTTGGTTTGTAGTGGCTAGTGCTATGATTGAGGAGCTAAGTAAGCTCTTCTCTTCTAAGCTTAGAACCTCTATTGTCTCAACTTGCTGGACTTGGACCTCTATGCCCTCACTAATTTGATCATGAAGTTGAACCTTCATGGTTTCTTTAATGTGAGGTTTTATTGAGGTAGATCCTAGATTGGGAGTTTTAGGAGAACTCTTATCCATGACCACGTTTTGCTCATCCCTTGTTTAATTAAAACCTAAAATAGGCTCATGTTCATCTTTAACCAAAATAGGCTTTTCTTCCTGAACCAATGTCTTCTGTGGGAGAAACTTTGGTTTTTCTTTCAAGAGTTCTTCTTCAATGAGTTGAATCTTATATCCATATGTGACTTAAGCTTACTCAAGTCTTCATTTTGGGCTTGCCTTGAAGAGTTCCCTCCCTTCAAAGGAAGTTAAACCAATAGTAGGCATAGCCTTGGAGTTTTTGAGTCGCAATCAAGAATCTTCATTGCAACACCCTTTAGCCTCAAAATAACCTTCTATTGTTTGAACCCATCCTAAATAGATGGTAGGATCTAAACTATTACCATCAAAGCAAGGAGGCTCTTTTGTGGCCTTTTTCATTTGCGCCATTTGCCTACTAAACTCTCTTATTTAAGCTTGAATCCCAACAATGGCCCCATGTATCTCATTAGCCATGATTGGAAGAGGTTTGAAGGTGAAAAGAAGAGAAAACGAATGAAAATAGGGGGAAGCACGAATGTGGTATGAATAGCACGGTCAGAAATCACAGAAAATAGGGAGGCACAATCGTGCTATCCGGTGTGGGGTCCCCGTGCTGATTTTCTGACTGTAGTTTTTAAGCAAGCAATGTGACACGATCGTGCTATAGGACATGGGTGTCCGTGCCATAGTTTTGCCTAGGGAAATCTTTGACGGTCTTTTGTGAAGGTCTTTTGTGGAGTTTAGGGATGTGTTTGGGTTGGGGATTATGTTTGGGCTACTATTAGGGTGGAATAGATAAGAGATTTAGAGAGGGAGGAGGTAAAGGTAAAACATAGCAACAAATAAGGAAAATTTAGGCAATTCCAACAAAAGGATTGATGGATGCTTACCACGATGTAGGATCTTTTTATTTTGATACCAATTGATGCAGATTGAATTCTATTTGACTCAGTAAAGGGATAAAATGGAAGTTGATGAGCCCACTAGATGTTGAAGACTAATCTTTCCAAAGATGAACCAAAAGAGAGAATTCCCAAATAAAAGAAACCTCCAATGGAGATGATTTAGTACTTGAAATAAGTAGCAAGAAGATAAATCAAGAGGATATATCGAGGATAAAGGTCAAGTCACCACCTAGATTAAATCCACCACCCTCTAAAGCCTTAGCAGCAAAGATTAGATTAAAGGGAAAGCTCAAATCACCACCCTCCTAAGAGAGATAAAGAATTTGAGATTTAGAGGAAAACCAAGCTTCAAGCTCTCATATCATTCCTCCAATCTAATTTTTTACAGAAGTAATTGGGTCTATAAATATCCAATGAGAGGACAAATTAGTTGTATATTAGTGGGGCAAGTGGACCTATCAGAGGCTTACAAAATATCCTAGGAAAATAAATCAAGATGCTTAAGATAATTTCAATCACTATAAGCTATATTTTCCAGTATCTTCTAGAGGGCCTTAAGTAGGCTCGACTCTTCTAAATGAGGTGACGCCACTTGTTGACTCTTCCATTGTGTGTGAAGAATCATCCCAGGCTGATTAATCTCCAAAATTATGATCATGACCTTCTTATTTAAGCCCATAATCAGAACTGTGGATTTTTCGATGTTAGAACTACCCTTTCTCAGTATTTAGCTCATAACTTCCTCAATACTTGGGGTTTGAGTGCGATTCAAAACTTGTTAGAAAATAGACATTCAGGGATTTCCATCCATGTATAATTTTTAGAAATTAGAGCTCATTTGCTTGGTTAAATTTGAGCTAGAAATATAGTAAAGTATTATGCCCAGAAACTGAAAAGGAGCTAATGAGCGGGTTTTGGGAGGATTAAGTGGTAAGCTGCTTATTTAGGGATACTATTGGCCCAACCATCATTCCTAACCCTACTTGGACCTTCTTAAGGGCCCCAAGTCAGTATTCACCTATGGTTAATATTGGATCAACTTGGTCTAAGACGCTTGATTGAGGATGTACACCCAAGCTTGGAACTTACCTTGCATCACAATAAGGGCATTATGGAGGTTTGGTGTGGGGTGAGGTGCCCATTGGTACTTTTTTAAAATTTTAGAAAAATCAAAAAAAAAAATTGTTTTTCTTTAGGGACTTGTGTGCCTCTTATATTACTAAATTGGTGAGTTATATGTAAACAGAGTTTACATGAAAAGATGTCTAGTGCAGAATATAGTTCGATTTTTCATAATAACCTCATCTCTTATATGTGTTTTTGTACCTACCTTAGTCACTTTCCCATCAAATTTTCAGGTCTTACTAGGTAAGTTGGCGTGTGAACTTTTCGTTTGACTATACACCTCCTAAGTTCTTGTGAAAATCAAAGGGAAAAAAAATGAAGAAAGGGAAAAAAGCTGACAATGTGAATAAAAATTTAGCATTAGTGTTCAAAGCCATTATCTCAATTAACAACTCTCAGGTAGTTTGAGTTTAGAGTAACTATTTTTAATCCATATCTTCTTGAAACTAATACTAGGATATCCTATGTTTTTGGGCAATATATTCCTAGGTCCTTTTTTGTATTATTTTGACCAAAACTTTCAAAAATTACGACTTTGATGCAAAATGGGTTATTTTTAGTATTTTTTATATTTATGGGCTGTTTTTTTAAGTAGGAAATATGCTAGTTCTAAATGTTTTAACCATGTATGATGACTTTATTCGTATTAATTATAATCTACTAGTTATATTTTAAACATTATAGGTTCCGTGATCAGAGGCCCACCCTGCCTGGCAAAACAATACAACTTTATTAAAAACTTTTGACCATTACCTGAACTTAGTTGATGCTGGACCTTGGCATTCCTCTAACTTCTAGTTTACATCGATCGCTAATGTTAATCACACTTTCCTTAGATCAAGCATAGCATAGATAGTCTCATTTCCTAACTCAAATCCTAGTCACTAAATAAGTTTTTATATTTTTGAGGATGGTGAAGCTTTAATAAAGAAATTATAATATTCAAGAAATAACATTCAATTGAGCAACGTTCCTACTAGGAAACTTTGTTTATTGAATGTTTGAAAGTGGACATGTTACAATAGAACATTGAAGAGGGACTTAACCTACTAAGATCATCACATATGCTTGCTCATAAAGACATGGAAAAATCCGACTTCTCTTTTATTCAAATATGCTCAAGTGATTGTGTCACTTCCCAATTCTCAGCTTCTGCTTTCATAGAGGAGATGGAATACATAGATGATCTAATGGCTACTGTACGTGCCCGGTTACAGGATAGTTTCACATATTTACATGAGGCTACATTATTTTACTGACTTGACACTTTGATAAGTTAATATATAATAATGCAATAACCTTTACTACTCACCCATATTAAGATTATGCATGCCTTCATCTCCAATAATATCTTCAAGTCCATCATTGTATAGATAATCATCAAAATCTTCATCATGTTCAAGATACTTTGGATCCCATTTTTCAAATAAATCATATAGATATCTTTTTTCTTTTTCTGATAAGAATTTTCCAGCTTCAACATGAAAGAGATAATTAAAAACATCTTTTAAAGTATCTCCTTCTGCCTTGATATACTTGCTAAAATCATTATAGTAAATGAAAGTAGTGTTTCCACAATATATTAGTATCTTTCCTTGTTCAATCATTGCTCACATTTGATGATAAATGTCATAAAAACCAATGGCTCTTGCCAAAGTAGGATTACTAAGCGTTTCTTGTCATTCTAAAAACTATTCCTATCGCTGATTATCAGGGTGATTTAGATCAATTAATTGAACAAGATAATAGGCTGGTTTGACCTTTCCATTTTCATACTTAATCAATGTATAATGTACCTCAATATGTAGACTTATATTTTCAAGAGCTCGTGTTGGATCAGTAGGAGATGTTCAAATCGTGTAGATTATTTTAAACACGCACTTTTAAAACTTAGTTTAGCTTTAAAAAATGGATATTCTAAATTAGGGATTTTCGTGAGGTAGGCTACCATCCCATATTCCAAGGCTTTCATGATAGGATCATCCGGAGTGATTGAATTTATCGGAATCTAACACTGACAACTCTACATCTATCAAAGAAAAAGACCATAATACACCATGATTCCCAAATATAATTAGAATAATGATTATACTAGTCGACACAGGTTGCATACTAGTTATTAAATCATTTCTCTTAAACATAGA
>NCQV01116928.1:0-10075 GCA_002740545.1 Lophocereus schottii
TGGTTTGTAAATAGTGTCCTAGATGCATTTTCTTTCCTAAAAAAAGTTAAAAAAATAAAAACTTGAAAATCAAAAAAAATGAAAAATTCTTAAAATTGAAAAAAACACTAGATTCTAGAATGGCAGTTTTTAATTTCTCACAATATGAATATTTCTGGAGCTATTTATCACGACTTAATGATTATCGTGCTCAACTGAATCAAAATTTTCAAAAATGGAAAATTTATGAGGTCATTGCTGTGGGTCTGAATTCTGAATCTTGGGGTTATATTGAGTCCAATTATCCTGGAGATGTATTAGGATTGTTATTTAAAACTCAAGATGAAGTTTGGTATTTCTTTGAAAAATTAGTTTGGGATACTTAAAAGCTTAAGCAAGCTCAGAAAACTTTTGGTTATGAACTTCATAGTGAGTCTGTTATTCCTGTTAGTCCTTACCCTCAGGATAATTTTCTAGATTCACATGACCCTCTTATTCTTGTGTGTCCCGTGTTTTGTGTGAATATTGTGGCTCTTATGATCATGATACTCGTAACTATCCATATCGTGCTTATGTTGATGCTACCTGTGCAAGTGTAGAAAAGAAGATAAATGAATTGACGGATAAAATGATAGAGAACATGAAAGTGAGAATTGCTGAATATTCTCAATGTTTTAATCAAAGTAGGGAGAATTCTAATAAGCCTAACTCTAGTTTAGGATCTCCTAAACCTGAAGTTAGTCTCTATGATGATTTTGAGCCCTCTTATCTCGCTCGACCCCATTTGAATAATGACATCCTTTGCCTAGTGTGGAGCAAGAGGGGTACTTTCGTACATCTCTATCACAAGACCTTGCACCTCACACTGGCTTACCTACGGACGTCACTGAGGATGTCGTAGTTTCTGCCGACCCACCGACCCCTTTTCATCATTCTCGTGAGTTTGAGGAGGGTGAAGACCTTGAGAGTGCTAGTGAATTAAATATGAGCGTCACACCTGAAATTGTGCATTCGTGATTTCGATGAGTTAGACGGTATTATTTATAGGAGACAATTGTGGAGGTAATTGAACCCACTACCTTGAAACTCGATGATGATATTATTTCTATAGAGTATGAATCTTTTTCATGTGGGTCTGACGTCAATCTAGGTTTGGATGTAGACCTGTGTGCCGCATATGAATTTTTTCTTTTGAACCGATCCAAACTGACCTCCTTTTTGGAAACTGCAAGTCTGAATTTGTTGAGTCTGAGAGCATTGCCAATAAGAAATTTGCTTTGGACCATACTTATATGCATATTGGACTTAACGGACTTGTGAACTTTGCATCCACTATTTTTCCTAGAGTGCTCATTCATGATAATTCGATTTCTACGCCGATGACCCACCTACTGGCTGATTTTAAGTATGTCCATCTATTTCCTTGTTGGGCCTAACTATGTGACAAATTGAAATGGGCCTTTACTTATGCTGCATTGATAAGGTGGATGTACTTTACTTGGCGCCAACTTTCTTATTTCTTCTGCATTGATCTCATTGAGAGTTGGTCTTCTATATTTGACAAGCTACTTCGTACTTTAACGAGTTTTGATTTAAGTAGCGATGTTCCATTTGATATGAAGTGGCTGATGCTCCATAGGCCTCTATTTGCATGGATTTCTGGAGGCTATAGCTTAGGTGTAATTCAACACCTGACCTGGTAGAAACGTTTCTTTTTATCTCCTCTTTTCCATTTTGTTCTCTTTTGTATATATTTGTGGATCTCCTTTATTTTTGTTTTCTTTTTTAAGTTTTAGAGTCTTGCCTTTTTCTTTCTTTTTGAGTCTCCTTTTCCTTTTATATATTTATTTTTCTTTTTAGTTGCATTTTATGTTTCTTTTCAACCCCAATGAGGATATTGTGAGATTTAGGTGTGGGAGTGGGGAAACTTTGAAACTTTGAAAATCAAAATTTGATTTGAAAAAAAAATTAAAAATTTGAAAAATTCAAAAAGATTTTTGTTTTGTTTTTGGGGAAGCTTAGTACTATTCTGATCAACTTAAATTCCCTGTGCTTTGACTATCAGCCTGTATGTAAGCATCATGTTCATATTAGGTCTCTATACTTGGTGTGTCATTCTTAGTCCTAGTTCTAACCCCTTTTCTTCATCATCGCTGTATAATCCAATCCATATTTATATCAACCTCATTGTCTTAAGGTCTTAGTTTTCCATGATCGTCTCTCCCACTTATTTTTGACACAATTACATTGGTTTTTATTGGAAAAAAGGGGAAAAAAGAGAGAAAAACATGAGAATGAGAAAAATGAAAAAAAATAAAATAAAATGAGAAAAAAAAAGAAAGAATAGAAAAAGGAAATGAAATAAAACTTGGAATGACAGGTATCCCTTTGAGGTACGCGCTACTGGATGTTACCTTTTAAGACAATATTGCTACTGGAAAAACTTGCTTCCTATGTTAATAAGTCAGTAATGAAGTTTGTGTCAGTCAAGTGGGATTAAGTTTGATTCTGGTAAGCCTAAGCCCTAGAATGATGATACACATGCACATAAGCACTCGGATGGATTCCAAGTCTTGATGTCAAGTGAGGTGAAAAGTAAATACTTTGATATCATTAATTGGATAGAAAGTCTTGATGAATATATTTTGTTTATATTCAGGCGAATATCTTTGCAACATGGGTGATTTAGTTTATTAGAATGTGTATATATTTTTCTCCGGTTTTGTACATATTAATTTTTGAAAAAAAAAACCCCAAAAAAAAGGATTTTCGAGTTTCTGTTTATGTTTTGTTTTACAGATTTTGTGGGTATATCTTCTGCAAACCCTCACAAAACCTTACTCGTCTACTAGGGGTAACCTAGGAGTTAAAGGACTTGTTGCACTTGCTAAGTGCAACCACGATTCCTATGAAAGTGAGTTAGAATCTTATTTTATTTTCTTTTTCTAGGATTTTTAGTTTTGTTTTACTCGAAGACGAGCAAAACTTAGGTGTGGAGGTATTTGTTAAAGCATAAATTATGATATTTTACCCTTTTCATTATTAAATATTTGCTCAAAATAAATTATTAGATTAGAATTTTAATAAATATTTTGCATATTTTGTAGGAATTTGGAAATTTGAAGAAAATGGCTTGTCAAAAAGAAAGAAGGGAGGATTGCGTCAGGCAATGGATTGAAGCCCAGCTCCATGGCCCATTTCGTGAATGCCCAGGTCTTCCCGGTCCAATCCGCTCTCCCTTCCTCCTCCTATTCTCTCTCTTTCCTCTCCTCTCCATAGCTACGTGGGCCTGGCCTAGCATGGGGCTAGCCCGGTCTCCCCTCTCTTTTCTTTCTTTTCTTTCTCCTTGCTTTCTCTTGTGGGCCTGTCTAGGTTTTTTTTTCCAGGCCTAGTAGCATGTATCTCTTTCACTTAAATGATCATACGCCTTACACATGATCCAACCAGCCCTCCCTTCCTATTGTTCTTCATCTTCGTTTTCTTCGTGCAACACCATAACAAAAATAGGGGAACAGAGCATCATGCCTTTCCATCTTCCTCTGCCTTCTTTTCTTCTTCTTCTTCGGTTTCTAACGTAGAGAACCCAAGGGTCACGACTATGGCATTTCATTATCCTCCCTCTCCTCCTTAATTATCCACCATCATTGCCATCATCAAACAGTCAGTTACCAGAATTGATTGAAGGGCAAACAAAGAGGGGGAGGGGGAGGCCTTTTTCATAGGCTTTTAATGGAGTTCGAGTAGCAGAGGAGGGGGGCAGTGGAGAGTAGTAATTAGATTCAGTTCTCAGTTTTCAATTTTTATTTCAGATTAAGGTTTTAGTTTTTAATTCAATTTTGAATTCGAAATTGTTCAAAGCAACTTTTAATTGTTTAGTTCACTTTTTTAGTTTCGATTTTGGATGCCCTATTCCCATAATGCTTGGTTTTCGTTCTAGGTTGATTAAGATTGCCATTCAATTTGCTAGATTTGAATCGAATTTTTTTGGGTTTTGCTTTGCTCTGCTTCATTTTCCTCTGTGTTTCGTGTTCCTCGTCATCTATTTCTTAAGTTCATGAAACCATTACATCCAAGTGTTGGTCAATTCAAATTCCTTACAGTTTGGTGGTCCTTATTTTGCAAGTGTATGGTTTGCAATTCGAAGAATCAATTTTGTTTATTCAATCTATTACTCTAAGGAATAACTTGACCTTGGTGTGGGTTAATTTTAGCATTTAGTTTTAATTTAGTTTAGAATTTTTGGTAACCAAAGTTCGCAACCATCCCTAAGGATCGACACCCGTTAGTATTACGGTGATAAACCGTGTGGTTGCGGAAAATCACAACGAACAGCATTCGTAAATATAAAAACATCAAAAAAAAAAATACTTAGTACAAGGAATTAGGTTACTTACACAGGTATCAATAGTTGAGCACTGATGCATAACTTATTGATCACTAAAGCATATGTTATTGATCCATAGTCATTTAACTGTTGATCACTAATGCATTCAGTTTTTTAATGATCACTGTGTTTGCTTATGTTGATCACAAATTTTACCAAGGGCTGCATTGTTGAATAGGAGAACTGACAATAAAGAGGAAGAGTGGATCATCTAAATGCACCCCTTTTGCAGTCGTACTCTTCTTGTAGTTCCTAACACTGGTGATCAACTTATCCAGTACGAACTGGCACTAGTCCAGGGATGCAATATCGCTAGCATCCTTGACAAATTTCAGGATGGACTTGCTGCAATAGTGGTTCTTCAGTTCGCTGAAAAAGAAGTTAACCAAATATATGATGAAATTCCTCTTAAAACTCTCGCCCTCGTCCTTTTTGGCGAGAATGAACTCCGGCATTCGAGTGAGTTCTGGGGCATTTTGCTCAATTTTCCATTCCTTGAGCCATGCAACGTGCACCTCATCATATTCTTCATCTATGGAAGACTTGGTGATTTCGATGATTTCCCTTCCCTCGAAAGGTACACCTAGGGTCACATGCACGTTGATTGTTACCGAAAACTTTTGCCCATCTGGAAGCTTGAATTAGACAGCATATGGATCAAAGCACTTTACAAGCCATTTCGAAAACTTTCCTGGGATTTGCTTCAGATTAACTTTTAAGAAGGAAGTAAAACCCATTGATCTAACCACCTTAGCCTAAGCTTTGTTCAGCTGTGCCACTATAGATGAGAATGAAGGTGTAGTCATTCTAATAATGAATGCCTTATGGTATGTTCTCTTTTCACTGGCATCGTCCTCAAATTTTAAAGCCCGCACTTCCTGTACAAATTGAAGGTTCTTCACTGAGCTGGTTGGTTTCACCAGCACCAAAGTAGCATTATCACCTTTAGATTATAATGACACTTGTTCCCCTTTCGGGCAGGTTTTACAGTTTTATGAATGGCAACCTCTTTCTTTGCCTCTATCTGGTTGTTGTCATGATCGACCTCTTCGCATTCATAAGTCGGATCATTTCTTCTGAATCCAAACTGTTGGAAAGTCTCACGTCAGATACGTGGTGTTTCTGTACTGCAGCCTTTGATAACTACCGCATCCTCTGATTGCCCATCAGTTAGTGGCTCTTCCTTAGGCTAGTGCTCTTTTGTTTCTTTTTTCTTCTCCCCCTTTTCCTTCTTCTCCAATTTGGTGGGGCTTTTTGAATTTGTTTTTCTTTATCTTTGGGCTTCTTAGGAGATTTTTGATGACCTTCATCCTTACTTGGAGCATTTTTAGTAGTTGTTTGCTCACTGCTCTGCTTATTCTCCTCATCTTTCGCTGCACTTTTCTAAGCAGGATCGTCACCCTTTCTGTAATCTAGTTGAAATTTCTCCCTCTTTGCCTTCTTTCTTATAGGCATGTCAGCGTGGTCTTTGCCAAGCTTCCTCTCCTCAGCAAGTTTGTGGTCGGGTTTGTTAGGAAGTCCCTCTTTTTCCTTTGCTTTCTCCATTTGCTTGTCATGTACATGCTTTTTAGAGTGAGCTCTTCATTGTTCTTACTCTCAATCTTCGCTTTCTTATCAGTCTTATTCTTCTTTTTCGGCTTTTGAGGGGGTTCTTAAGAAAGTTTTGTTGGAGTTTCTCAGTGACTTATCATCATTATCCTTATTCTATGTCTCCGTCTTTTCATTACCCTCTTTTCTTTATCTAATTCAGTGGGTTGTTGTTCACCGCTCTTTTGCTTTGCAACTTTCTCAGGAGAGTTATTAGGTGCCAGTAGCTGCATTGCACTGCTTTTCAACATTTATGTCACTCTTGCCTTCGTTTATAGTCATTCGCCAGGCGGGGATTTATGTTTGAATTCCTTGTTGCCATCCAAATTGTCTTCTTTATCAGAGTCAATCGGAGCATCATCACCAGTCTTGATTTTCTGGGCAAACACTTTGTAATGGTGCTTTTTTCCTTTACCAGCACTGCTGCTACTTTTTCAGCATGTCCTCTTCTTTCATCATTCCCTTTCTCAATTCTTTTGCATCCAAAGCCACTTTAAGACTCCATATTATAAAAGGAAAGTTAATGAACAAATTTTGAAGTTGTACTGTAATTAGAATGTGTTCCTTTTGACTTCTTTACTGAACAGAAAATTGTTACTATACAAAAAGGCAAGTTCGTATGAGCAATATATTTCCAATTCTTTGTTGGACAGACTTAAAGTGTTAACGTCTTGAATGACAACTTTTATTGTTTCAGAAATTTATTCCTTGGTAAGATCATTTTGAGGCCTGCAGTGAAGCCACAAATTTATGTATACAATATACATACAAAAAAAAGATAAAACAATATAGCATACTTTAATGAACTCATGTAATATAATGCATCATTAATCATAGTTCAAATCACTAATCACAGCTACATTCATCGAAAATACTGACCACATGATAAAGGGGGCTGTTTCTTAGATGTACTATAGCTGTGTGTATTTGTGGCAAACAAGGCATACATCTATTGATCAAAAACACTACTCATCAGTAATCATAACTCTACTAATCACCAAAAACAACATTACTGATCACCAATCAACACTTTGTTAGCAGATCACTAATAAGAACGCTACTGATCACTAACAAGAACACTACTAATCACCAATTATAACTATACTGATCACCAACAAGAACACTACTGATCACCAATCAACACTTTGTTAGCAGATCACCAATCATAATACTACTGATCACCAAGCATAAATATGTCAAACAAGGCATACATATATTGTTATGGCAAAAGGCCTGATCACCAATCATAACTGTACTGATCACCAACAAGAACACTACCGATCATCAATGATACACCTAGTAATCCCAAACGAGGGATGGCTACTTTGTTAGCAGGTCATAGTAAGTAAAAAAATTATGTTAATCACTAAAGTAATTCCTATTGCTTGTAAATTAACAAGTCACTTATGTAATATGTGTGCGAGCACGAGCGCATGTGTGTATGTGTGTGTGTGCGCATGTGTGCATGTGTATGTGTGTGTGATTCACTTGGTGGTGGGAACAACGATTATCACCAATCATCCCTGTATTAATGACCAATGACAACATTAATAATCACCAATCATATCTCTATTGATCACCAGAAAGGTATCGCTCGTAAACCGAACATGTAATATTAAAAAAATTCACCCAAGGTTTGCAAATACATTTTTGAAGCAAATAGTTAATCAGTTTAAAAAGGTCATTTGGTATAAAAATTCTCCTAGAAATTCCTCACGAGATAAACACAGATCCAAAAGGATCACTAATATCATATCTAACAATCACTAATTACATTCCTAACAATCACAAACTACACAGGTTATATGAAAAACAGCTGCTGGATAGTTTTTCCACAATTTTTGCAGGAAACATTTAAAGTGTCGCAAAAGTCAAAGTTTTGTCAAACAACGTGGCGCGATTCATCAATAGTGAAGCACATATGCAAACTGATCACAAATATTATAACTAATGATCACTAAATGTGCAACGCTTGATAAGAAAGTATGCATGTAATCTACAAATACACACTTAACATTTGAATTACATTTTTTTACCTCTTTGAAGGTGATTGCTCTCCATTTCCATTGCTTGTTTCTTGAACTTTCTCTGTGGGCGTGGTTGCTCAGTATCAAACCCTAGACAAAAAGAAAATGCATGCGAAATCGAAAGAATTGACAAAATAACTCCTTCGAAAACACACTATACCAATAAACTTCATGAAATTGTAAAATATTATCAGAATAATAAATTAAACGTTGAAAAAAGGAGGTTCATAAGTAAAAGATCAACGCCATGCTAAGTACATTTCTATGAACCGAACGACACCTTTTTGGTTCAAAAGCAGAGTACAAGTTTCACAAGTGAATGTGAAAACATATTTCAAATTAAAATGCACAAATTAACCAAAGGTCATCTAAAAATCGAAGATAAATGCATAAAAAAACAAACAGAATGTATTTAAATGCAACAGACAGAGGAATGGCACATAGAAAAAGTCAAGACTTTCACCTTCGAAATGCAGAAATGATACTGAAAAATTGAAGGATTTCAAGAATGTTGGTTTGATTGCAAATTTGAAGTCTGTGTGAGAGAGAGAGAGAGAGAGAGAGAGAGAGAGAGAGAGAGAGAGAGTAGCAGAGCAAGATAGGCACTAAGAAACTAAAAAGTCTCTTGAAAAAGTTTTAAACAATCTTTATGCACTTTTTTTAGAATCCCGTGTTTTATTTTCTTTTTATTTTTCATATTATTTGGGCGGTTATATAAGTAGAGTTGGTTCGCTACCACAATTAGGGGATATGGATATAAATTAGCAGAACGGGGTTTCAAAAAATTCAATTGTGGTTATATAAATAGAGTGGGATGGCTACCTGACATTAAGTAAGCTCATGAACAATCTTATGCCAATTGATCGATCACAGATAACATCTCTAATCGTCATTTTTGCATATTGGCAATTAGTTAGTTTTGTATATAGCTTGAATCATAGGTATAGTTGATTGGAAATTTCATCATTAATGAGGTATGCTTTGATCACCATTATTATGCTATCTGATCACTACTCTGTGTACAACTGATCACCTGTTGGAAGGAACTTATTTCTGTGAAGTTGTACTAGTATTTGATGACTCCCTCCATGAATTAATCACTGAAGTTATTCTATTTGATCACCATAGATACATGTAGTGATCATCGAGTGAGCTTCTAAGAATGATCAGTGAGTAATGTGTGTGTGGTTACTAATATCGTTCATACTGATTACTTTTCTCATATTTGTTGATCACTAGATACTATTATTAGTGATCACTAATTTTATGCTTATTGATCACTAACAATATTCTTGTTGATCACTGAATTTACATGCATAGAATTATAAACACTAACTAAATCACTAAACAAAATTATAAAATTTTATGACTAATTTTATGCCTATAGATAACTAGCAATATGTCTGTTGCTTAGAAAATTTAAACTTGTTGAAGGAAAAAAAAGGAGAGATTGACTTCCACACAAAAACCAAAAATTTATTGTTATACTTATATATGTCTTTTTCAGAAAAAAAACTAAATTCTAAGCGATGGAGGAAAAAAGGAGATGTTGAGCTCAACTGCATACTAATCTGAGTTGTACTGATCACTAATTCCACAACTTTTGATCACTAATATTACTTGTAAAGAGCACTAGAAAATACATCTATCAACAGGAATACTACTCATCACATAAGTACTGATCAGAAATAACATATACACTGATCACCAACAGCACACATTCTGCTCATTTTTAACCCATGCATTTTGATCACTATTGTTATTAACGACTACCAGTTACAATACAAGCACTGCAAAGCTCTGCAGCAGCCTCTTTCATTACAGCATTCTCGTGTTTGCTTATGGCAGATAGTCTGTCCGCACTAGCCTCTTGCTGGGATTGTTCATGTGCAACAGTAGCATCACAGAATGAGGAGAACATTGCCCTTACTTCATCTCGTATGTTGTCAAGCCCTTCATTGTGAACGTACTTGTTTGACATAGAATTCATGATACTGATAAAATTTTCATAAGTAGAAGCTAATTGCTTGGTAGCGGAAACTATCTTGCCTAAATCATTCTACATTTTTCAAAGGAAAAGGAAAACAATAAAAATACA
>NCQV01116929.1:0-13785 GCA_002740545.1 Lophocereus schottii
TTTGGCGGTCAGGTCGGGCCGGGTCGGGCGGGTCCTCGAGCCATTGATTAGGTATTGCCGATGCTAATTGCAAAAGGCAACACATGACGGAAACCCCAAATAGGAGCACATAATATATAGTTAGCCTATCACCAACACATTATGTTATTTTCAGTGTAATGACATAGCGAGTCAGATAGATTCAATCCATTATTTTGCATATCATTTCAGATTTAGTTAATTTTAATTCAAGGTCAACAAATCATGTATAAAATGTCAAATTTTTAGGCAGTTAGGATCGCGATTTTAAATGGGGTCAATTTCTTGCTTTATATATACACACATACTTTGATTAATCATAATTTCACATGCACTTTAAATATAAGAAGCTTTAGCGACCAAGGAAGATGATGAAACTATAATTATAGACCTATTTATATAAAAGATTAGCTACATCTTGATAAACAATTAAACAAATTTCATAACAATATTGTTTTGTATAGGAGTTATGATGATACAGGTTCCTTTAAAAATTATATTTTAAAGCTTCGAGATAAATAATAGTTTATATATATTGAACTAATTTCATAATTTAAAAATGACTAATAATTTATAAAATGATGCTTTTTATCAGGGCGCTTCAAAATAAGTTAACGTCTAAATAAGCTAGTTTAATCTTTGTTCGTGTTTGCAACTTCTTGGGGCTTTCCGCTAACGAGGGATAAACCTACCAAGTAGTGTCAGGTAACAAGACCTCAGAAGCCCCTTGTCCTCCCAACCGAAGACCAAACGTGCAATAATTGTGATCAACCCTTTGACCCTGCGATCCTGCTTGTTAATCATAAAGGTTTCAACTTTTTGAAGGAGTTGAACAAATAGTTTTAATTGGGACATCTGTTGCTGGGGTAGGTGAGATGGTATTGTTCTTCCGTTTGTCGTACACCGTTGGCCAAAGTTTATCTCATAATTATCACGGAATTGAAGGGGAGGTACGTGTACTCATTACCCAATGCCTAGTGGACAGTTGCACAAGACTGCTTGGGTCGATGACATGAACGTAGTGTAATATGAACCGGTTGGAATGTTCCCACTTTAAAAAGAAATGTAGTAATATATCTGGCTCAGGGGCTACGTGCCTCCCCCCTTTTCAGTTAATGGATTCAGGATGGTGCCACCTGCATTTCTCATGTTCGCACGACTGTTTCAATTTAGTACTATTCGCAATGAGTCGCTTTAAGCCTTCCAAAACAGTGGCCAACGTAAATAACCCATCAGAATTATTTTGTGCTGACGATGCAATTCACGTAATGAAGTTTTTGGAAGATTTGAATTTGCATGCTAATTCGGGACACGAATGGAAATCTAACAAACATTGCACTCAGCAAACGGCAATTAGTGACTAATTATGGTGGCTTTCTTTAGGAATGTAGCATTTTGTTTGGAAAATGCATGCGAAGCTAACATGATTTTTAGGAGACAATTTGCAAGTTACGTTACTCTAAGGGGTGTCCCTTGATTTGGGGAAAAAAAATTTTGCATTGTAGAAATTCTGGGAAAACAAGAGCAAATGAATATATATGAAATAATTACCATGTAGAGCACAAGGTGTGAGGTAGTTATGTGGTTTTTGGGCCTAACTCTTTCACTTTGCCTTGTGTGGCTGCATGTTCGAATCCAAACTCTTTTATTTTTCATTTCTATTTTAAATTATTCTGCCCCTTTAATTTTTAGGCCACTTAAGTTTTATTGCAAATTATTATCATCATCATTATTATTATTATTACTTTGCTTATTTTAGTCAAATTCATTTTAGACAATCAATGAATTTAGTAATTTACTCTCATGAATTAAGGAATTACGGTTTTCGATTGGGAAGTTAAGATAATTGAGCTAGCAGTTGCTAGTTGCGAAAGATTGATTAATTAATTAATTTTGAATTCCTATGCTCTAGATTATTGAAAAAATTAGTTTGCTTTGTTTGTTGATGTTGGCGCTAAGAATTAGAAATCTAAGCAAAATTTAAATTGGTTTCAGCTCACTTTACTTCCTAAACATGAGTTTTCAAGTACAACCTTTTAAAATGTAATATTTATGTACATTTATTCTCAAAACTAGCGTTAAATTTTATATTATGTATATATTCCGACACCTCTTAAGTTGAAACCTGGCTACGCCAGTGGTATGGTCTGCACATCTCCTTTTGTGTTTGTCACCGATCTATAAGTCTCTCATAAAGATTTGGTATGAAAACAAGAAGCATAAAAATCCCAAATTAAGAAAAAAAAGGGAAACATCATCATTCATATGTGCTTTAACTGTGTAAAATGTATTCGGATTAATATGTAATCGACTAAATTTGATTTGTGCTTCTTTTGATTATATCTTATCATTAACAATTAACTAATTGTTTTTTGGAATTTAACTATGATGGAAAGGAAATTGTGTAAGGTGCTTGTAATTAAATGACAACCTCTGTCTCTATCTACTCTAACAATGGTATAAACATGTAATGCTATTAAGAAATTGTGTGAGGCGCCTGTTCTTCCCCACCCTAACCCTAGCGGCCGCCGGCCTCCTTGCTCCTTCACGCTGCTTCTAGTGACGCCTTTAATCCTTGCAACGCAGCTTTTCGATCTTCTTCTTCCTGGTGGTCTTGACATCCATAGCTTCAAGGAACCTAAAACCTTCATCCAGCTTCCCAATCCTATCCAAACGAGAAAGTCCTAACTGTCGCTGTCTTCTGTGCTCTTGGTATTCCATGATGTTTTGCGGTGGTTTTGGTCACTGTCACCAACATTGGGCTGCAGGAAAAGGGCCCCCTTTTGCTGGTCGGCCTCCTCCAGACTTTCGTATGTCTTGCTTCTGCCCTTGGTGTTTGTTTGCATGTATTTCATGGCAACATGCCCAGCCAGTTGCACCTCACCATCCCCGGCGCTTTCCATCATCCGGTGGCCGGTGCTGGCGCAAACCGGCTGACTTTTCAGGGCACTAGTGAGGTAGACCAAGGGTCGTAGAGGATGGGCTTGTTATGTCTCAAGCGAAGCATTACAACAGTGGCGAGAGTAGACGTAATCAAACGCGAATTTTCTCACTTTTCATTGATAATTTACCTATTGATTTGGACAATTTGGGGCTGAAAAAGTTGTTTAGCAGTTATGGTGAGATTGTAGATGTCTATATTCCTAGTAAAGTTGGAAGAAAAGTGGTAGAAAGTATGGATTTATTAGATTTGGTGACTTCTACCATAGTAAAAGTGCAATTGAAGCACTAAATGGTGAAATTGTGAATGGGCATAAGTTGGAAGTTGCTTGGCCGAAATTTCAAAAGAGGCCAACATCAAGGCCAAGAAAGCAAAGGGAGGAGCCTCAAAAAAAGATGGTTTGGAAATGAATTTCGAAAAGGAACCTCACATCAATACCTAACGAGGCTTCTACAACCTTGGAGGGAAATTAACAGTTGGCATCTCTTTATAAGTAAGTCCTTTTGAGAAACCTGAACAGCAACAAGTTAGAAGCTCCTAATAGTAATCTCGAGGTTGTGGGGAATGATGTTCATGAGGGACTTTCGGATAATAGTAAGACAATTATCTAACCCTTGGATGATGCTCATAATCGTTCCATTTTTGTTGGGAAGTTTCCTTCTCAAGGACCAAGTTGTGGATCCTCTATAGAAGACGATGACGAGGTTAACAATACTTCCTTGCGCCCATTTGATCGTACCCTCGAGATGGACATTGAACTTCTTGAAAAGAGGGAGATGGCTAAATATTCTAACAAAGGAAAGAAGAGTGGCAACAGAAACTCCAAGCCAATTCATAATTCACCCACCCCAACTAAAATAGCGAAAGAAGCTTTAGAAATTGACAAAAGACTCGATATTTCAGTCGTCGGATATGAGACCCTAGCAATTAGAAGGATCACAAGAAGTTTGAGAAAGAAAATAGAAAATAATGAGCAAGTTTGAGATTTTTATGATCAGTAGGTGGAGCTCTCAAATGTTGTATGTATTTATGGCTAGTAGCTATACGAGCTTTTCAGTTTAATTACGTATTATCTAGGAAGCCGCGGCTGTCTTCCTGTTAGTCATATAGTGGTTGTTTTATGTTTCTTTTTATGTAAGGGCTTTGCCGAACTAATAATCGAAAAAAAAAGCTAAACAGATTACACTCCTAAAACTTTAAAAATATATACATTCATTCTAATTTAAGATCAATTGATTGGCTCGAAATTGCTCGCATAACTATTGAGTTGCTCTTAAACTTAGAATAAGTTGGATGATATTTTGATGAAAGATAAAAAGGATTGAATTACTTATGAACCAAATGAATCCAAGTAATGATGTTTAAATGATTGCAAATTCAAAATAAGCATGAAAGAAATAGCCCTTTTATACTAGTGAAACAAGTGTATGATTATGGAGAAAATATGTGGGCATTATACAATATCAAAATGATTTTATTTCATTGATAAATTGGGGAGTTAACCAAGGAAATTATCTAGCTCATTCTAAATTTGAATTTCAAATTTTGAAGCATTAATTCTCTTGATATGATCTTGCTCTGATTTTGTCTTCACAAAATAAGCATGCTTCTAATCCATTATACTTGCCATATAATCGAATCTTGCAAATTTAAAATATTCTGTTGACAATATTACAACTTTATTGATTTACAAAGAAGTATCGTGATTGAAAGAATAATAATATTTTTATCAAGGATCAAAATCTCTTATTATTATATTGGATTCTAAGAATAATATCAACAATATTTCCAAGAGCAAGGAAGAGATATTATGCAGCTTTATATCAACACAAATCGTGCAAGAAAATCAAATCAAAATCTGCTGACCGGATTTCAAGGGCCTAAAATGTAATTTCAAGATATTATGGACAGAATTTCCTTTCTTGGTAGAATTGGTGCACAACTACTAAAGCCTATAAGTAGAAGCCAAATGAGGAAGAACAAGCATCGAAGCAAGTTACAAGAACATTGAGCAATACACTTATGAATTTACTCTGGGCATTACATTGTGATCAAAAGTTGTAGGTGTATTAAGGAATTCTTTATTAAGGAGTGAACTTAGGAGTTGGTGTGAGGTCACAACTCTCCCAAACTTAAATCAAGATGTTGGTTTAAGTGTTTGGAATATCTAGAGTGGCTTAGCCCTGAGAAATTGTGAGAGTTCATCTTAATAAGAGAAGTTGAGTGTTAAATCCTAGAGTTTGATAACTCTAGCCGGGGATCTAAGTCTGATTGAGGCCCAACCTCATTAAAATATCCTTGTGCTTTACTTAGATTTAATTTCTGTTTTTGCTTTCGATTCTTAAATTTAAGTTTTTACAATCATCCTATTCACCCCCTCTAGGGTGATATGAGTCTTCAATTAGTATTAGAGCGAGTGCTATTATCTTAAGACTTAACCATCTAATAGCTTCGATCCTATGGCTAGTTATAATCTTCATTCTGATTGTTCATCTCTTTTTATGGGTACTAATTAATTTTGGGGGCAGGAAGTCATGGAACTCTATGTCAAGCACAAAGAATTCGATCTTTTGGAGATTATAACGAATGGTCCCATTGTCATTGAAAAATCAAAGGATCAGTTTACCAATGATGACTACAAGATGATGTCTAATAATTCTAAAGTGATTAATATACTATATTATGATCTTTTTATTGATATTTGTGAATATACTTTTCAGTACAAAAGTGCCAAAAAGATTTGGAATTATCTTCATTATTCATACAGTGCTAATAAAAAGGTGTTAGATCATGACATTGTTAAGCAGGAATAGACAACTAAGACTAATAAGTCCAAGCTACAATCTCCTGAAGATGGAAACAACTCATGTGATCGAGATATCGATGAAAATGGCTACAAGATCATTCAAGAAGTTCTTGAGTATCATGACAAAATTGAGCAACATAAAGAATTTTTTGAAAATCAACAGCAAGGAGAAAATGGATCCAAAAAAAATTACAAAGGATCATCAACTTTTAAAATTGAGAAAAATAAGGTAAAAAGTCCAATTGATTATTTTTCTCAATCTTGTCCTCACTCAATTGATTTAAATGATGTGCTTGATAAATATTTTTCAAACTTTCATAAAAGTAGTATTATATCAAGGAGGAATGTGAAGAATAGGGGTAAAAATTTTGCTACCTCTTTATACCCTCTTACTCCTAACTATTACGAGCTCAAGAAAAACATGGTACCTAGACTCTCTTTGAGAAATTTTATTTTCCAGATATTGTCAATAAGAGAAAAACTTTGTGAAAAACTATTAAGATGCCCTTATAAGTCAATTAGACAATATCCATGTTCATTCAAATTTTTGAAAGGTATAAGTAGATATAAAAATAATAAAGTTTTACTACGAGAAACTCTACATGTGGTAAACAAAGGGTTACCCAAGGTTAAAATGAGATAAATAAATTTTCTGATAAATAAACCTCTTTGTTAAATTTTTATCAGTGTTGCTCTAGGGGTAGATAGTCTAAATGTACTTGATTTTTATATGTAGTTAAAATGTTAAATTTCCTCTTGACTCATTTGTTAAGCCTATTCATTTATTACATGGCATATACATAGATACATTTTCCTTCATTTTGATCAATGGCATGCATAACTCATATGTGTAATTTTTCTTTTGTGCTTCTCACCTTTGATCTGGTGAACTCTCCACGAAAAACCAAAAAAAAAAAAAAACTTTTGTTAGTATGGCATCACATTCCAATATTATCTTCTTGATTATTGATCACTAAATGTCTTACAATATTTGAATTGGACTCTAACAAGAAAGATTGCCAAATTCGCTTTGTTCGGAAAAGATTGGAAGATATCCTAAATTACTCGATATTGCTAGTTAGGTATTTCCTAACTTGGCTTTCGATCAACATCTTTTTGCTGCCAATTAATTGATTCTCGGAAGTAGAAATTATTCAAAGAGGTACATTATTTTCGCTCTAAGCTCTTTCATGTGGAATAAAAAGAGACATCAAGGGAAATGTATTGAGGCAAAACATGACAGATTTCCTTCATGATGCGGTTCAAGCCCAAATATTGTGTCTGCTGTAAACATGGTTATTTGCAAAATCTATTCTACTTTTTTTAAGACACCATCAAATGAAAATACTCATTACATATTGTTATTGTATCTAACAATCTTCAATAACTAATTATACAATTACATGAATCTTATGTGCTATTAATATATACGGCAATGTGAGTTATGGTTGCTATCTATTTATTTAGCCATTGATATGTGATGAGATTAATTTTGGCATACATCAATTGATGTACTTTACCCAGATGCATTATTTTGGAAGAGCAATTGTTGCTTTATTATGAATACTCTAGTATGTAGGTGATCATTATAATATTGAAAATATCATGACACCTTAGCCTTTCTATGAATTGGCATACATGCATTAATTGACAACCTTTACTAAGAGGAGAAGAGAGAGATAATACATTCTTCATTGTGTCAATGTCTTGTCCTAAACATATAATCTACTAATTATGTTTTAAAGGAAAGAACGGGTCATCCTAATTAAAC
The DNA here is from genome assembly GCA_002740545.1 of Lophocereus schottii. Classification (NCBI taxonomy): domain Eukaryota; kingdom Viridiplantae; phylum Streptophyta; class Magnoliopsida; order Caryophyllales; family Cactaceae; genus Lophocereus; species Lophocereus schottii. The sequence goes on from NCQV01116929.1 coordinate 7,537, forward strand.
ATGATATTGATATTGCAAGGAAGAAACACCATATATTCCTAATAGTTAATATTTTCTCATATTTTGTAATCTCATACCTTCATTCATGAAATTGCATGTATTATTTGAAATATAATTATGATAATGTCACTTTTTTCATGCAATTTATATACATATCATCCAATATATTGCTCGTAGTTTTGATAATTTTATTGACCAATATGCCATTGACATATAAGTTATCTTATAATAGTTTTGGCATAAATTATGGGGGGAGATATGATAGTTCTTAATGGCATATGTCTCTTGCCCCTAGACTTGACATCATTTATCTAATTATCTTTATCAAAGGAGAGAGCAAAATTGATTTATATGGTATATGTCTAATATGTTGTTATCTTCATGGTCACATTATTTTTATTATCTTAGGCACTAGTCATACGGCTTAACTTACATTGGACTTTCACATGAATTGGATTATTGATTATCAAATGGGGAAGATTTTCCTGAATTACATGCTCTATGCCCCATAGATAATTGCTTTAAGAGGATGGGCAATTTATTCTAAATCGTCCAAAAAAAAAAATTATACAAATCATATGCTTAGATATCTTATAACCCTTAGCATGCATTTTTGAGGTAAACAAGTGAAATTGTTTTGATATATGGGTGGTTGATTTTGATGATATGTTATTGCATTCAAGTTGACCCTTCGTTATTCTTCATAAGTGTCCTATTAAGGGGGAGTTATTCTATTACTTGTTAGTTTATATTCCACATCTCTTTTTAATGATGACAAAGGGGGAGAAGAATGAACTTATAGTATATATATATATACAAGGATCAAGGTATGTACTTCGATATTCTTCCATACTAGCATTAATTATTTTGACCCTTATGATTGTCCAACTTAATACGGGGAGATATGAAAAATTATTATTTTTATGCTCGTTTGGTCACATATATCATTCCATAACCCACATAGGATATGCATACATTATTTTCTTAAGGAGAAGATGAATACCTTGATTTGTGAATACATAATCTTTCCTTAACCCTATTGTAGAAATTGCATCCGGCTGTGTGACCACAATAAAGTCTTTTGTCATCAATTTATTAAGTGAATAATCTTGGTATTACGTGTATGAGGCGACTAATGAAGAGTGCATTATATCCCAATAAATTATTCTTAATTACTCTCAAAGGAGGGGTGGTATAATTTAACTATGTTTTACTTTATAAATTTCTACTACAATCATTTTTAATGATGATTAAAGGGAAAATGAGTAAGCTATAATAAGTTCATGTCAGAATAAGAGATGACCTTGTGATATTTAATGCTTTTAAAAGGAGAGAGGCATGTGCTCTAAAAGTTTCTCTACTCAACTCTCTATATAATATTGCTTTAATTATTTTCAAAGGAGAGATAATTGAGTTCATGGCGTATGATCATGACATATGGTTGTATGTCTTTTGAAATTTTGAAGACATATTACATTTATTTTAGTATGGTATGAATTGAGGGGAAGTTCTCTCTCTTAGTACTAATGATTTCTTATGAGGACTTTGAAGATATGAAGATTGAACATCCTATTCACCATATATTATGGTTCAAGAAAAACACCACAACAAGTCACAAGATTTGTTGATGATGACATGTACTCTCAACCATTGACTATTTTGACTTTCTCCTTCTGATCTTACCTTTTTAATGTAATACAAAACAGGGGGACAAAGATGAGTTGGCACATCCAAATGGTAAGATCATGGTAAGCATTTTAATTCTTGAAATTAGATTGTCTTTCATCAAAAAGGCGGAGATTGTTGAATTACTCCTAAACTTACAATAAGTTGGATGATATTTTGATGAAAGACAAAAAGGATTGAATTAATTATGAACCAAATGGATCCAAGTAATGATATTTAAATGGTTGGCAAATCCAAAATAAGCATGAAAGAAGTAGCCCTTTTATGTTAGTAAAACATATGAAGAAAATATGTGGGCATCATACAATATCAAAATGATTTTATTTGATTTATGAATTGGGGAGTTAACCAAGGATATTATCTAGCTCATTCAAAATTTGAATTTCAAATTTTGAAAAATCAGATGTCTTGATATTATCTTGCTTTGATTTTATCTTCACAAAATAAGCAGGCTTCTAATCCATTGCACTTGCGATATAATCTAATCTTGCAAATTTAAAATATTCTGTTGACAACATTATCACTTTACTAATTTGCAAAGAAGTATCATGATTGAAAGAATAATAACATTTTTATTAAGGATCAAAATCTCTTGTTATTACATTGGATTCTATGAATAATATCACCAATATTTTCAACAGTAAGGAAAAGATATTAAGCAGCTTCATATCAACACAAATCATGGCCATGATTGCAAGAAAATCAAATCAGAATTTGCTGATCAGATTGCAAGGGCCTGAAATGCAATTTCAAGATATTCTGGGCAGAATTTCCTTTCTTGGCAGAATTGGTGCACAACTATTAAAGCATAAAAATAGAGGCCAAATGAGGAAGAACAAGCGTCGAAGCAAGTTGCAAGAACATTGAGCTATACACTTGTGAATTTTCTCCGGGCATTACATTGTGATCAAAAGTTGTAAGCGTATTGAGGAATTCTTTATTAAGGAGTGAACCTAGAAGTTGGTGTGAGGTCACAACTCCCCCAAACTTAGATCAAGAGGTTGGTTTAAGTGTTTGGGATATCTAGTATGGGGTAGCTCTGAGAGATTGTGAGAGTTCATGTTAATAAGAGAAGTAGAGTGTTAAATCCTAGAGTTGGATATCTAGCCAGTGATGTAAGCCTAATTGAGGCCCAACCTCATTAAAATATCCTTGTGCATTATGGATTTAATTTTTGTTTTTGCTTTCGATTCTTAAATTTAAGTTTTTGCAATCACCCTATTCACCACACCTCTAGGGTGATCTGAATCTTCAATAACTATTCAAAGCCACTAACTAACAAGTAATGCAAATGATACACGTATCGTTTCCACATTCTCTTCTAAACGATTCCATAAGTTGCTCAAGTTGTGTATCTTTGTTTCTGATAAATGTCAATACGAGATCATCAATAGGACCTCCCTAAAAGATAATTGCTAACTCATGCAAGATACAAAGGGCCTGTTCTTTTAAACTTATTGTAAGTAACTTGTTGCTGATGATTACTGATCAATGCTGATGAGTACTAATGAGTGTTGACCAGAGTTGTTGAGTGCTGATAATTTCTGATGAGAACATAAATTGCGAGTAGAAAATAAGAATAAATGCTTATGTGTTCAATAGTGTTGATTGATGCTGACTAGTGCTGAATGATGATGATATGCACTTATGATAAGTTCAAAAGAACAAACCCTTTAATGTACTTAAAGCTATAAAGGGATTCTTTTCTCAGTTTGGGGGGAGGGACGAATAAATCCTAGTTCATCAGGAGTTCTCAACTCCTAACAAAGAATATGTTCATACAAAAAATACGCACTAAATATAAGAATAGAGATACTACATAAGTATCTCATGGTCTATTATACCCTTTTGAAATAAGTGTGAAACTAACATGTCGGGTCAACAAATAGCTTGTTAGAGAGGTTTATTTTTTGGGCTAAAAAGTGGATTCTGGAAATAAAATTAGCTAACTGATGTAGTCAAGAAGCTAATTTGGTTGTTTGATAAGTTAACTACTTAGAAGAGTTTTATGGTCAAAGACGTTGATTTGAAAAAGCTGGCCTATTAGCTTTTTGAAAATGCCTTCTGTGAGTTAATTTCTTATCTCACAACTTTGTCACAAATAACCAATTTTACAAAATATTTTTTTGTTAAAACAACCAATGTAAATGAAAAGTGGATTACATTCATGCGAGTACAATACATTATACTCTTACTCACCTAAACCCAAATTTAAAAGTCATCTTTTAAATTTTTGGTTCATCTGGACCTTAAATTTCATGCTTTCAAACCTAGAACTTGTTTTCCTTAAATTCTCTATTTAAAATGAAGATAATTATCCCCGATTAATCATATTTGTAACAATGCAATGTATTATTGGAAGTACAGTTAATCTAACTCCTCCTAGCAGGGGATGATTTAATGGGGGCTGGTGGAAGCCATTACCCCCATATCACTAGATAAATTGATCAAATGTGCAACATTGCCGCCTCAAGAAGTCGTTTAACTCAGAGGTCTCGCTAAGCGTGAAGGTCGCGTCGTGGCATTTGTGTGGTACTGATTTCGATTCCCTATCATCACAATTGCGATGCAGGACTCTTCTGAAAAATTGCCCACTTCTAGTCCTCTCATTCCAAGTTTAGTATTCTGTAATTCCTATGCCTCCTTGCTTTTAAACCCCCTATAATTTATTTAATTTTTTACCTTCCCCCTCCTCAATTTACTTTGCTTTGTTTTCTTTTTTCCTTTTCTTGTTTTTTGTAATTTTTTTGTATATTTTCTTTTCAAAATGCATGACATCTATTATTAGTTTCATCACTAGTTTGATTGTTTAGTTTAAAATTAGTTGATTCTCTATATGTTTCTATTAGTTCCCTATTTTGTTTACAATTTATTAAAATGTTTTCATTTTGATTAGCCTTTTGAACTCAAAAACATTTTTTAATCCTTTTTTTCCCTAAATCCTTTGTATGTTTTCTTTTCATATATATCCTTTTTATTTTTTCCTTTACATATTATTTGATTTGTTTAGTTCATATATTTTTCTTGCTCTGTATTGCAATAACTAGTTGGATTATTTTGTTTTTTGTTTAGAATGCAATGAAAAGTCATTTTATTTTAATTTCAAATAATCTTTTGATTTCAAAATTCAAGGAAAAGCATGCATACGCACACACTTTTCCTTTTTTCTTTGAGTGTATATGAAAATTCTAAACGCAATCTACCAAGGATTTCAAACCAACTCTATGTTTTCCTAACCATTTGGTCTTTTATTAACTTAGGTAGCATATATTTACTAATAACCAAACGCTATTCATATTAAGTGTTATTATTTCCTTACAAAAATTTAACCCTTAACTGGCCCCCTCCTCAAAATTTCTGACTTTGCCTCTGCATCCTACTATGGGTAGTTAATATAAACAACTAATTCAAACAAGTAATATCTAATAATTAATACAAACAACTAACAAGTATTCACCAAATAGGGCATAGAACTTTTAAGAATCAAGCCCAACTAATCCACTGATATCTTTCGGTGATACTACCTAGGATTCTCGCAGCTAATAGATCTTTCAAGCATGATCGATCAAATGCATTGACAGGACCTAGGAGTAACCTAAGCCACTAGATCTCTAATTTCCTCAAATTAAAGTCATAGAAAATATAAAAAATGACTCTCATGTACTCTGAGTTTTAGGACAACAACTTTTAGGTCCCTGACTTTTTGAAAATAACAACTGGAGTACCGGGCCTATATTTTCGAACAACAAACTCTTAGGTCATTTTTCTTATTATTCTGGTCCGAAACTTTTAGAAATTTTCACCTTTGGCCCAAAACGAGTACTTTTTGTAATTTTTCTGTTTTTTGGGTTTTTCCAAGAAAGATGCTTGTTTTGGATGATTTAACTTCTGAGAATGATTTTACTGGTACTAGCTATCACAATTTACTACTATATCATAAATATTATAGTTTCTGTGATTATAGGCCCACTATGCTTAGCAAAATAATAAAGCATAATTAGAGAGTTTTAACCGTTAAACTTAGCCGGCGTTGGATCCAAGCGTTCTTCTAGCTTTCAGTTTACAGAGATCGTTAACCACAACCACACCTTCCTTAGATTAGGCATAGCACATATCTGTTTTATTTCTTACCTCAGACCATAGTCATTAATTAAGTTTTATAATTTAAAGGATAGTGAGATTTTAATCAAGAAATTATAATATTTAAGACGTAAAGTTTGATTGAATAACATTTCCTACTGGAAAACTTCTTTTGTTGAAAGCTTAAAAGTGGAAAGATTGAAGAGGGATTTAAGCTACTAAGATCATTAGAGATGCTTGTTTATAAAGAAATGGAGAATACTGACTTCTTTTCTACTCAAGTATGCTCAAATGACCGTATCTGTTCTCACTTAACTTCTCCTTTAATAAAGGAGATGGACTGCATAGGATCACCTAATGACTATAGTACACACTGACTATAATTGTCCTCACATTGCTACAATAGATAACATTATTTTACTAATTTACACTTGCGAAAATAGCAAAATAATGGAGTAATAACTTTTAAGAGCCTTTAATACG
>NCQV01116929.1:16433-33579 GCA_002740545.1 Lophocereus schottii
GCCTCCCATGGAAATACCTACGGTTTCCTTAGCCGACCTTCAGATGCAGTCCGCCATAGCCTCCCACATCGAATCGGCGTCTTCTGCCCTTCTCCAAGCTTTCTCCTCAGTTAATCTTTCTACTATTAGCCCCGCCTTATCCTTTGTGAGCGTCCACCACCTTATTCTAGGTTCTCCGACTCTCCTCTGCTGCCTCCTAGGAAACTTGCACACTACATCTAAAACCAACAACCTATGTTGGGTTCCCAGACACTTACTGAAAATCACTTTGCAATCCTTACACGATCTCTGATTCTCCTTCCTGATTAGGAAGTAATTAATCTGGGTCTTCCAAGAGTTACTCCTGAAGGTCACTAGGTGGTCCTCCTTCTTCTTAAACAAAGAGTTGACCACCAACAAATCAATGTATGAAATTTTTGTCGGACCTTTAGGAGATGTAAATCAACCAATTGAACAAGATAACAAGCTGGCTTGGCTCTTCCATTTTCGTACTCAATTACTGCACAATCTACCTCAACATAAAAACTTCTAATGTATGAAATTTTTGTTGGACCTTTAGGAGATGTAAGAGTCCAATGGATTCTTTTAAACGTGCATTGCTGAAACTTAGTCTTGAAAAGAATGGAAACTTTGAATCCAGCATTTCTATAGGTAAGTTATCATTCCATATTCTTAGGCTTTTATGATGGCTCATCTGGAGAGATTGAATTTGCTGTAAATCTAACACCACCAACTTCAGATCTATTAGGAAACAAGATCATAGCACTATATGACTCCCAAATCTCATAAAAATAATTGTGATAGTAGTCGATGCAGGCTACATACCAGTCGTTGGGCCATTTTTCTTGAACATAAGAACCTATTTTTTCTTGAATATCATGAGGACACCTTAGGTAATTTATTTGTAATTTTAAAAAGCTAGATCTTTGTGCTATCAGATAGGTACAAGATAGCAGACCAAGGCATGATTTACTTTTTGTATGGAATTTCAAAATATCTATAAGAATTCTACTAGAAGAAGAAACACATTTCCAGTAGTAATTACATTTCATTTTGGATTTTTTCTTTTTCCAGTAAGAGTTCTGCTCTAATGATCACCATTGGCGATTTCCTAAGTGAATGTATCTGCCAGAGAATTCTTGGATCCTATTATGTTCAACAAAGAAGGAAAATTTATTAACTGACAATTGCCAACATAAGAGTCGCCCTTTGCGCTTGCACATTTGATAATTGTTTTTCACAAGACCAAGTATTCCTTTGTAATCATAGAAAAGGTTTTGGGGCTAAAAAGGTTAAGAAATTTTGATTTCCCCTATAACTACAACAATTTCTTTTTTGATCATAGGATAGTTGCATTCTACTTTATTAAAACTTCAACTATAGTATAAAGTTTTTCTTCTTCTATAGCATTGCACTATCGTATTCTTTACTGCATCCCTATCAAGAATTAAATCATCTATGTCATTAGGAAAATTAAGAACAGGAAGATTTTTACACATTTTTTGAACTTCTGAACAATCTTTAAATTACTAGCGGTCCATGTCCAATTTGTTTCTTTCTTGACTTTTGGTTGTAATTCTTTTCTCAATTTAGCTAGATCTTTTTAAGAAACCTTTCTAATTACTTCCTATATTCAATCTTTTCAGAAAAATTTTCTATCTTTTTCTAGAATATGTTTCTATACTAGGCCTAAAAACTCGATTTCTTGTTTAGCATAAATGCATTTGTTCTTACTAAGAATAATACCATAACCAATGCATCTTTGGGTGATAGTTAAGATATCATTTTTGTGCTATTCTTTGGTCTTGGAAAAGACAAGGATATCATCAATGTGAACTAGACAACAGTGATTAAGATCTTGAAAGATGTTATCCATTCTCCTTTGAAATATTTGAGGTGCATTTTTAAGGTAAAATGACATTACTATCGACTTATAATATCCTCAAAGAGCACTAAAATTAGTTAAAGGAATGACTTTTTCATCCATTTTTTTATGCCAATATCCACTTTTACAAGCCATTTTTGAGAACCAAGAGGCTCCTTAAATTATATTGAAAAGAACTATTTTAATAACCATCAAAGACAATATTATCGTTAAGCTTTTTGCAATTAATTACTATTCTAACTTTTTCTCTTTTCTCTTCTACATGATTTCTTCTCATAAAAGCAGGGCTGGTGTGAGGACTGTAACTATTCTTGATTAAGCCTTTTTACAAAAGTTCTTCGAATTACTTGTCAAATTCTTGGATATCATGTTGTGTACACACCACTTGTTTAACTTGAATATATAGTGTTAGGATTGAACAAAGTGATTTTTATGAAGGGCTTGTCTTTATCCTAAAATTTAAGAGAATTGTCAGAGTAGAGTTCTTTGCATAATTACTTTTGTTATTAAGCAATCTGTTCTTTAACGGGTAACTCAAGTAGTGAGATTGTTAGTGCTATCTCTTGTTGTACAGGTATTACCTTCTTGACATGTTGGCTCCATGTAAACTCAATGTTTTGATGAGTGTAAACTTAATTTAATTTATTAATAGGAACTGATTGATCATTTATTGTGAACATTATTTGGTTTACAGTCTGTGTGTATGGAGAGTATGACCTTTGAGAATTATTTCTAATAATCATATCCTGAGATGATTGATCAGTAGCCTATAGAACTGGTGTAATGCATTGGACTGCCCCTATTTCAACGGATAACCCTTCTATGGCTTCGTTATGGCTCATTATACTTTTATCAACTATTCTTACTTGTAAAAAATTCTTGATTTTCCTCTACATAAATTCTGAAAATAAATACCTTTTTTCCAAAATAGACAGAATAACCACTACATATGTAGGCACACAAATCATATTTATTATAACCCTCAAAACATAAAGTTATCGGGATATAATGCCTATTGGGATTTGAGTTGGTCACTTCATAGCATATCTCCGTATCCATATTTTCGACTACTTCACTTTCATGGATTGGCTTACTAATAGTTCTTGTTTTGTATCCAATGCCTTTTCTATCTACACTCATACTTCGGACTACATTGTGTCTTACGGGTTCAAAACTCATTCTACTGATTTTACTTGTCATAGAAATTGTATCATCTTCTTTAAACTCTTCTTTAGCGGACAAAGACCCTTCTTCCTATTTTGATTTAGTGCTCATAGTTCTTAATAAATGAGGTTTAATGGTAATTTTACCATTCTCTTTAATTTTTATTACACTTTCTTATTGATTTTTGTGGGATTAACAAAGCTAGATATCCATGAACTATCTATCCTTATATCCTAAGGATTGGATTTTATCATTTGGATTTTTTGCATAGGAATAGGATTTTCAATTTTTTATGCCTCATGTTTTTGCATTCGTTTGCATAATGACCTACTTCTCCGTATTCCCAACACTTACAATTGTTTTTCTAGGCAACACAATAAGCGATTTTCGTAAAAAAATCTTCGTTTTCTAGGGCTTGCTTTGTTGTAATACTTTATTTTATATTTCTCTTCCCTTTGCTTATTAAAGCTTATTTCCTTATAAAATTTTCTTTTTCTTCTCCTTTAAAGTTCCTTTCCCTATTGGTGAGGGTTATTCCAACAAGTCAGCAATTGTTTCTTCGTTTTCTTTTGCTTGCGGAGATCAAAACATTGATCGTTGACCTATTTTCTTTGACAAGAAATTCTTGTACCTAGGGTGTCGATGACATCTACTTTCTTAAGCCATGTAATGTATTTTTAATTGATTATAGAATTGATTGGATATGGTAGATTGTCGAAAACGTATCAAGATTGGTTTCATTATACTCAATTTTGTAATAATATATAGGAGACTTCTGTGGATGAGCCTTGTGTTGAGGAGTGTGTTAAGGTCACACCTTCTTATATGGAGCGTGTTGATGTAACTCTCATTGAGTCCCCTCCAAAGCACATCCCAACTTCTATTGCCTTACCCCTTTATACTCCATCATCTGACTCTCTCACAAATCCTTTAATGTCCACCTTCCCTATGTCTATAACCTGCATGATTTATGTCCCTAATTTAGACTGGACTTATGAGCGTGATGTGGCTATAAGGCTTGGGGATTGGGTAGAGGATGTAGGACTCATGACTAGTTTGTGCATTCATGCTTCTTGTGAGACTTATATGCATTAGCCTCTACATTGAGTGATGTTGGGTATGTGTGTGTGTAACTCTTTTTCGGAGCCTTGATAAGCTGAAGAGAGCTCTCACTTCTATGTGGGTGATGTGCTTTCTTTACAACATCCTTGTTACTAATGGTTACGACTTTTTGGAGGATTGTTCAAGTTTATTTATTAAGTTGCTACGAGCTTTGGTAGGGATTGATAAAAGTGGCAACTTGGTGATTTGACATAGCACGTCTTAGTAAAGTATAGTTTAGGTGCACTCAGCACCTAACCTAGTATGATCGCTATAACTCTTGTCTCTTCTTTTTTTTCTTTTCTTTATTTATTTTTGTGTATAGTTGTGGGATTGTGATTGTGTGGATGACTGATTTTGAGGCAAAATTTGGGATTTGTTGAGCCAAGATGGTTATCATTGCCGTTGTTTGATTTGTGAGCTTTGTTTTCTACGTGTTTGTTAGTGGTGTGTTTGGTTTTATGAATATTTGTTGGTGTTATCTGGTTTTGTGCTTACTGGTAGTGTCGTAGATTTTTATATATTTGGTGGATTTGAGTTGTTAGTTTTGTGGTTGGATTGCTTATGTGATTGCTTTTTGGCACTTAGTTACACAATGAGGACATTGTCAAGCTTTGATGTGGGGGCGAGGTGCCATTTGCATATATTGTTTGAAAATTTTGAAAATTCAAAAAGATTTTAATCTTTCTTTGGAGACTTGTGTGGTTTCTTCAATTATTGATCATATGTTGATAGGCTATTGGGTTATACATAAATAGAGTTTGCATGATGAGATACTTAGGTAGTGTTTGGCTAGGGAGAAAATGATTTTCCCAGAAAATAATTTTTCAATTTTTTGTTGTTTGTCACAATCAAGGTTGGAGAACTATTTTTCAAGGAAAATGATTTTACTCTCAATGGAGGAAAATAATTTCCTTTTTGAGAAGATAGGAAGTTGATTTTCTCCCTTCAACTTTTTGACAATATGGTCAACTGAAATTTAGGTACAAAATTCAATTCCAATAGTTTGGATCGAAACTTGACTATGTGGTTGGAAAGATTAAAAGGAACTCAAATCCAGATTTTGAGCATCACTTACTTTCGTTTGGTAATCATTTATCTCCGTTACGACAATTTAATCGATTTTTTTGGCACTAAAACAGTTCAATTGACTTAGCATTAGAAAAATTTCATAGGTTTGGATCGGAATTTGATCATCTGATAGAAAAGATTAAAATGGGATGAAACTCAAACTTTGAGCTCCATATTATTTTATTTGGTCAACATTTTTCTCCATCAGGACAATGCATTCAATATTTTCCGTAACTTTAATAAAGCAGTCAATATTTTTTATTATTAAAATAATTTCAATAGTTTGGATCGAAACTTGATCATCGAATAGGAATGATTAAAATAGGTTCAAATCCAAAGTTTGGGCACGACATTCATTCATTTGGTCAATATTTTCTCGGCTACGACAATTCAATTTTCGCTACTTAAACAATTAAATTGATGTTTTTCGTCACAAAACCAATTTCGTCACAAAACTCAAATGTGAATTTTAAGCTCAATATTCCTTCATTCGGTCAACATTTATCTCTACTATGGCCTCTGACTCGACATTCCTTGCCACCTAAACAATTTAGTTGGCATTTTTCTTTTTTCATAGAAATTGATTATTGTACCAAACCACAGAAAATGTGACAAAAAATCAATTTCTTTTGGAAAAATATTTTCCATGGAAAATGATTTTTCGAGAAAACCATTTTCCTTCCAACCAAACACTGCCTAAGGAATGTGACAAAAAATCATTTCAATCGATGTTTTTTCATAATAACCGCATCCCACATGTGTGACTTTGTGTCTACCTTGCTCATTTATCATCGATTCTTTGGGTATTTTTGTTAAATTGGCATGTGAACCTTTTGTTTGTCGATGGTTCCTTCTAAGCGCTTAGAAAAATACACAAAAAGCCTAAAAATGTGAATGAAAACCCAGGCTTCAATATTTAAAACCACTCTCTTTGTTTCAAATTTTAATTGGATTGAATATGTGCTATTTTACTTGATTACACATCGATTTGGGCAACAAAATAAGCGCTTTGCACAATCTAATGAAACTCCGGTTTACGAAAGGTCCGAATATTTGTAAGTCAAATGGGTTTAGGTTGTGTGCATTCTTAATCCTGAAAAAGAAAAAAAAAAGAGCAAAGAAGTCAATTAGGCAAGGAAATGGGATCATGTCAATGTTAGCAACTTCATTAATAAGAATTGACATACATTTGCACATGTACCAAGGTGTAGATATCATTGCTTATTATTTATGGTGGTGAAAAATGCAAGTCGGTGTGCTTCTTGTGACATAGATGTCTTTTGATTGTATATTTTATTTGCATATAATTTGCTAATCCAGTTACTAGGGTGATGGAATTACCTAAGTTGTGTACATAATTTCCCTATTATTTGTATATATAATCTTGTTTGAAAAAACCAAAAAGATTTTCTTTTGTTTTTGAAAAATTTTTTGTAGGTGTTTTATTTAAAAACCTCACGACACCTCACTTGTCTACTAGGGGAACCAAGAGATTTAAAGGGCTTACTCTGTATGCTAAATGTAATTGTGATTCCAACAAAAGTGAGTTAGGTTCTGGTAGTTTTATTTTATTTTGCTTAAGGACGAGCGAAGTATTGGTATGCGGGTATTTGTTCGGGTGTGATACGCATGAAGTTTACACCTTATTCTACCTAGATTTAACTCAAATAATTGGTAAATTAGGTTGCTTATTAATGTTTTGCTAGTTTATAGGTAATGAAGAAAACTGCTCAGATGGCGGATAATTGGTGCAAAGCATGCCAAAAGTTTGGCAAGTTAACCTAGAAAACCTTAGAGGATAATCCAACATACCCATGAAGCAGCAAGGACTAGTAAACAAGTACAAAAATTGTTGGAGAAATAAGGAATAAGAACAATGTAGAAATTTGGCATGGGCTGCCATTGTTAGTCAGCACGGGGTGCCCGTGCCATGTGGCACAACCCTGCCAAATTATGTTTCTGCTCTATTTTTGTGCAGAATTCCAGAAACTTAGCATGGACGACCGTTTCGAATTCATTGCATCAGGATCTATTTAAAATCCCTTCTCCCATTTGTGTAAGAATCTACTTTTTAGGTTCGAAGAATAGGGTTTAGCCTATAGTTTAGGAGAGATTAGTGTAGATTTAGTTCCGCTTTGTAGCCACATTTCAAAAGTAATGAAGTTTTGATGCAATTAGCTTTCTTTCTCTCTTTAACCTTTATTTTCATTTAAGTGCTTACTAATTTTAATGCCCATATTTACATACTTTTGTTTGTTGATGTATTAAAATTAGTGCCTCCCTTTCCTAATCATACTTCTATTCTCCTATCTACTCTTCATTTCTCATTCTCTTTCTTCAAGAATGCAAATTTTAAGCTCTATCTCTCCTCTCCATCTTAGGGGTTCAAAATTCATTTTCATAAGTTTGAGTTTTTGGCTCTCAATAGGTTATAATAGGAGTAGCTTAGTTAGATTAGTAAGAATCCATGGAGAATCCACCTCCAATCATCATCCACTTGCTCCAACAATGGAGGCCAATGTCCATTGTTGGATTTTCAAACTTTTGAGGCACTCCCTTTATCTCTCTTCTTTTAATTAGTAAATTTAATGCTTTCTTAGTTAATTAGATGTTTTGCTAGTTATTGTTAGTTAATATGATGTTTTCTGTTGATTTTTTAATTGTGCTTTCTTTTAGTTTACCTTAATTAATCATATTTAGATTAGGATAAGTGAGTAATTAGTTTCATTAATCATGCTTATCACTTTCCTTATGTTAGAGTTGGGGCAAAAATAACTAGTGACTTGATTTCTACACCGTCCCAGAGAACGACAATTTTTCTACCTTCACTCCCCAAAAATTACGTCAATAGTAAGAAACCAGGTTGGGGAACTCATTAATCGTCCCCTGTGACATAAGTCTATGAGAAACATGTGGGTTTTCAAGATAAAACACCAGGTAGATGGCTTGATTGACAAGTTTAAGGCTTATCTAATGCGAAAGGTTTCACCTAAATTGAGGATATAGACTATGAAAAGACATTTTGTCCTATGGTGTGAATTCTCTGTATTCGCCTACACATAGCCCTAGCTTCTTGTTTGGACCTAGAGTTGTTTCAAATGGACATAATGACTGCTTTTCTCAATGACAACCTTACGAAAGAGATCTGTATGAATGAATCAATTGGTCTTGCATCAAAGGGACAAGAGGACAAGCTTTGTCATCTTAGAGGGTGCATATGATCTTCAACAATCTTCAAGATCTTGGTACATTAGATTCCATGAAGCTATAACCTCGCTTGGCTAATCTATGGCTTCAAAAGAACATTGTGTATATGTTAAAAAATCAATCAGGGAGATTATGGTTCTTACCTCGTACATTGATAATGTACTTCTTGCTGGGAACAACTTGGGGATGATCAAGTTAATAAGAAGTGGTTATCCTCTATCTTTGAGATGAAGGACATGGGAGCTAGGTGATGCAGAGCAACTCCTGAGCTTGGTCCTACTTTTACTAGTAAGGGTCATGAACCAAGTTGGCCCAATATCAATCCTAGGTCAAGGATTAGGTCCACCTACGTCAATATTGACTTAGGGCCCTTAAGAAGGTCAACATACGGCTAGGAAAGGTGGTTGGGCCAATAGTTGCTCTAAAAAAGGAGTAAACCACTTAATCCTCCCAAAACCACCTCATTAGCCCATTTTCAGTTTTTGGGCAGATACATTGCTATCTTTCTGGCTCACATTTAACCAAGAAAATGAGCTCCAATTTCTACAAATTATATATGCATGGAAAACCCTAAATGTCTATTTTATAGTAAGTGTTACATTGCACTGAAACACAAACTATTGAGGATGTTATGGGCTAAATACAGAGCAAGAGTTGGGCCAGGATTGAAAACTTTACGGCTCTGATTGCGGGCTTAATTGAGGAGGTTACAGCTCTAATTTTGGAGATTAATCAGCATGGGATGATTCTTCACATACAACAGAAGAGTTGACAAATGGCAACACCTTCACTGGAGGAGTAATGCCTACTCAAGGCTCTCTAGAAGATGGAGGATGAATCTTGGAAAATATAGCCCATAGTAATTGTAATTATCTTATGCATATTTATTTATTTTCCTAGGATATTTTATAAGTTTTCTATTGGTCCACTTGCCCCACTAATGTACAGCTAACTCCCCCTCTCATTGGGTATTTATGGACCCAATTACCTTCATGAAAAATTAGTTTGGTTGAATGATGTGAGAGCTTAACACTTGGTTTTCCTCAAAACCTCAAAATATTTATCTCTTTAGGAGGGTGGTGATTTGAGTCTTCCCTTTAATCTAATCCTTGGTGCTAAGGCTTTAAAGAGTTAGAGTGTGGGTTGATTTAATCTAGGTGATGGTTTAACCTTTATCATAGATATATTCTCTTGGATTTCTCTCTTAGTGACACATTCTAAGTATTGATTCATCTCCATTGGAGGTTCTCTTCTAGTTGAGGATTCTCTCTCTTGGTTTATCTTTGGAGAGATTGGTCTTCAACGTCTATCTGGCTCATCTACATGGATTTGACACTTTATTTGGTCTAATGGAATTCACCATACATCATTTGGTATCAGAGTACAATGATCCTATCTCTTGGTAAGCATCCATTCCAACCATCCTTATGTTGGAATTGTTTAAAGTTTTCCCGTTTTTATACTACTTTGTCATTAGTTCTTTCTATCTAAATCTCTTATCTAATCCATAAAAAACCCTAATTATAGCCCAAACACAATCCCTAACCCAAAAACATCCCTAAAGCTCCACAAAAAGGCAAAAAAAATGAAACCAAAAATTTGACAATGCCACCCTATGTGAAAATCCTATACTTTGAAAATTTGACCTAAAGATTTGGCACAACTATCCCGTGCTGCCTAGAACAACTGTGACCTCTTCCAGTACTCTTAATTCATGTTCTAGAGATCTGACACGGCTCCCTATGCCTTAGAGCAAGTCTATGCCCCCTCATTTTTTCACTATATTCCTGCCCATGCTCCCTCAGCATGCCCATGCCTCCCCTGTTTTTCCCTCCTTTTTCCACTTTCCACCTTTCATTCAACCATGACCAGTGAGGGCAATCCTTCTCAACCCTCGAACATTCCTCTTGAGCAAGCCTATGAGATTGGTAAGGCCCTTATAAAGCTTTAAGAGCAAATGAGGAAGCTCACTTAAGAGGTTGCACAGGTAAGGAAATCCACTCCACGAAACCCTTATCAACGAGGCTATGGTGCTTGCCCTATTGATATCGAATACTCATCTTCCCATGAAGACTTTGATGATCAGGAAGGAAGACCAAGCAGGCTAAGGCATCAAAGGGATGATCTTCAGGATCTCAAAGTCAAGGCTCTGGAATTTGATGGTAATCTTAACCCATGGAACTATCTTGATTAGGTTCAAGCCCTTAACAAGATATTTGAACTCAAAGATCACAATGATAAGAAGTCCTTCAAGTTGGTCATTCTTAGGATGAAGGGGTATGCTTCGTTATGGTATAAGTATTTGAAGAAGAGTAGAGCTAAAAAATCTAAATCTTAAATCAAGTGCTGCTCCAAGCTCAAGAAGCATATGGATAAAAGATTTCTACCCCCTTCATGCAAACAAGAACTGTACCTCAAGATTACCTCTCTTAACCAAGAGAATCTAAAGATAGAAGAGTACATTAGAGAGTTTGAGCAGCTCCAAATTAGGATTAGCTTTGATGAAAAACCTGAACTCAAGATTCCTAGATTCATTAAGGAGTTATCTCCTAACGTTGCTAGCAAGGTAGAATTACAACCTTACTTATCATTTGATGATGTATGCCACTTGGCTATCAAAGCTGAGAAGCAACATAAGGTAAGAAAGTCCTTTCAGACCTCTCTAACTAAAAGGCCTTCCAATCATATTGAAGTTGAAATCCCAGCTCCTCAACTCAAAGCTCTTATTAAGAGCAAAGGAATTGCTAGTGAGCCTCCTAAGAGGTTGGAAGGAAAGAAATGTTTTAAGTGTCATAGTTTTGGGCATTTTCAAGTCGATTGTCCCAACAAAAAGGCCCTCACTATCAAGGAGGTAGAAGAGATTCGAGCTATTGAGGAAGAATCAAGTGAAGAAGAAGATAAAAATGATGGTTCTACCTTAGTGGCCCCTAATGCTGGAGCAATATTGTTGATCAAGAGGTCCCTACATGCCCCAAAAATTCCTTGTGAAGATAGCTAAAGGGAGCAAATCTTCAACTCAAGGTGCACCACTAAAGGCAAGGTTTGTGGTTTAATCATAGATGGTGGAAGTTATACAAACATGGCCTCCAATACACTCATTGATAACCTTCAAATTCCCACCAAAGAGCATCCTACTCCATATACTCTTCGATGGTTAGGACCAAGCAATAAGGTAACTACTTTGAGGCAAGGTCGTATTTCATTCTCAACTAGTCCTTATTGTGGTGAAGTATTGTGTGACATCCTTCCTATGGGTGCAAGTCACTTATTACTTAGTAGGCCTTGGTTGTTTGACAACCATATGATTTATGATGTGTATGCTAATACTTATTCACTCAAGCACAAAGGTAAAAGCATCACATTTGCCTCCAACCAAACCTAAACTGGGGAAGGGAAGTGAAAAAAGCCCTCACAAGAGTGAAATATAAGAAGAGTGTGCCACTAGTAAGAGCAAACCTCAAATTGCCTTACTAATCGTGAAACCAAACACAAGTGAAACCTTCGCCCCTTATAGCTCTCCAAGAGCTTGAGGATGAAACCCCAAAAGCACCCATTCTCAAGGTCTCATTGCCTATCAAAATGGTGTTGGAAGAAGGCACTTATACAAGTGATCAAGCCACAACACCTCTTGTGAGTATGGTGATTTTGAAATATCTTGTGATGAGTATGTTGAGATCTTCAATGGATTCATAAGGTGCACGAGAGCTACTCAATGCTTTGATGTTTTTCCAAAGATCTTGAATAACTCCTACATATTCAAGAAGAGAGGAGTCCTTAGTACCTTGGGTGTATTTAAACCCAAGGATGGTAAAGGGCATACAAGGGTGATGTCAAACAATTTTAATACCAAGGATCTGAGGGCAAATCCTCTTCAAGAGGTAGGGGTTAATGAGGAGCAACTCCCGAGCTTGGGTCTACTCTCACTAGTAAGGGTCATGAACTAAGTTGGGCTAATATTGACCCTAGGTAAAGAACTAGGTCCCCCTTGGACAATATTAACTTGGGCCACTTAAGAAGGTCCAAGTAGGGTTAAGAAAGGTGGTTGGGCAAATAGTATCCCTAAATAAGGAGTTAACCACTTAATCCTCCCAAAATAACCTCATTAGCTCATTTTCAGTTTCTAGGAAAAATACTTTGCTCTATTTCTAGCTTAAATTTAATGAGGAAAATAAGCTCTAATTTTTATAAATTATATGCATATGGATAGGCCTAAATGTCTATTGTCTAATATGTCTTCAATCGCACTCAAACTCTAAGTATTAAGGAAGTTATGGACTAAATACTGCGCAATGGTCGGTCTAGCACTGAAAAATACACGGTTCTGAATATGGGCTGAATTGAAGAGGTTACGACTGTAAGTTTGGAGATTAAGTAGCATGAAATGATTCTTCACACATAAGCGAAGAGTCAACAAGTGATTGCACCTATATTAAAGGAGTAATACCTACTCAAGGCTTTCTAGAAGATGGAGGATGAATCTTGGAAAATGCAGCTCATAGCTATTATAATTATCTTAAGCATCTTTATTTATTTTTCTAGGATATTTTGCAACCTTCCTATTGGTCTGCTTGCCCCACTAATGTATAGCTAATTGCCCCTCTCATTGGGTATTTACAAACCCAATTATCTCTATGAAAAATCAGATTGGTTGAATGATATAAGAGCTTCAAGCTTGGTTTTTCTCAAAATCTCAAAATCTTTATCTTTCTTGGGAGGGTGGTGATTTGAGTCTTGTTTTTAATCTCATCCTTGGTGCTGAGGCTTTGGAGGGTTAGAGGGTGATTTAATCTAGGTAGTGGTCCTCTCAGATTTATCTCTGGGTCACACATTTCAAGTATTGATCCATCTCCATTAAAGGTTTTCATCTAATTGTAGATTCTCTTGCTTGGATTATCTTTGGAGAAATTGGCCTTCAACATCCATTGGGCTCATCCACATGGATTTCATACCTTTATTTGGTCAAATGGAATTCATCTTGCATCAAAAGTTATTGTCTCAGGTGTGGAAATAATAAGAAACCATCCTAAGAAGCTCTAGGTATGTGACAGGAAGCATATATCAAAAGGCCTTAGAATGATATTGGATATATTATTTAAAACCCGTAGATACTCCAGTTGAGAAGTGTGTAACCCTAGTCCTTGATCAATCCCATAAAAAAGATAGTGAAAAGGAGGTAATGAATAATGTACCTTAGGCTAGTGTTGCAGGACGTTTAATGTATGCCATGTTATGCACACTACCTAACATTTGTTTTGTACTTGGATTGGTAAGTTATTACCAGAGCAATCCAAGGCTTACTCATTGGTAAGCCTTCAAGAGAATCATATGCACTTTCGTAGTATAGCCGACTTAGTTCTTTGCTAGCAAGGCGGGCACCTTAAGTTGATAGGATCGTCAGATGCCAATTGGGTTGTTTACCTGGATGAGTCCATATCGACCTTAGCTTATGTCTTCACCTTTGGTGGGGGAGCCATATCATGGTGCACTAAGAAGCAAGAATACATAGCTCCGTCAACTATGGAGACAGAGCATGTCCCATGTGGTCTAGCCATACAAGAGGTAATGTGGTTTAAGAGTTTCCTTCAGGATCTTAATTTTACTCCTAGATTTGATGATCCTGTTGAGATGCTATGCGGCAACATAGTTGCCATCCATTTCGCTAAGGATTCGAAGTTCCTTCGAAAGACCAAGCACATCAAGAGACGTTATCACTTCGTACAAAATGTCACAAAGACAAAGAAAGCTGACATCAAGCATATATCCGCTAATAAGATGTTTGTTATCTGCTAGCTAAGTCGATTACTAGAGATGCTTTCAAAGCTCATGTGTTGAGTTTAGGACTTCATAGGGTTTAGTTTTTGATAAAACTTGTTATGTGGCAAATACGTCCTTCCTGTAATAAGCATTTATGTAATAAGAGATTGATGTTTCTGTTCTAAATGCTTTGTGATTTATTGTTATTTGTTAGGCATGTAGAAATCTCATAGGCTTCTAATTGACCTAATCACACATGCAATTGGCCTAATGGTTAAGTAGCAGCCAAGATAAAACTAAATCATATTGGCACTGATGTGCAATATTGATTATTCATATTAGAAGTGTACGAATAAGAATGAATATAGTTACCCCAGTGAGTCTAAGATGAGACTTGAGGGAATTGAATATAAAATATGATTTTTGGTTGAAGCCTTAAAAGCCGAATCTTAAGTGTTAAGATTAGCATTTAGTATGTTAATCTAGTGGCTTAGTTTAGATTTTTGGGTGAAAATCTAAACTAGCGATTCGCAAGGCATATAGAGTGACGAGTCTAGTTAAGTGAGAGTTATGTCGTGACACGCATCTCATACTATGTGTGCTTAAAGATGACCCATACACGGAGTGACAATTGACTTTCCTATCTCTTGTTACTATATGGCCCTATGAACAATTACCCTTTGACTTAAACTTATAATATGAAGTTGAAGCTTGATGTTGCTCCTTTAATGTGTTTCTTAAACGCCACAATGTGTACGGTTTAATGAGAATGCGTTAGGAAAGTAGTTAAGCTGAGATGCAACATCATGAGTATTTAAGGAAAAATCTATCCATCTTCTCCATATCAGCCTGAGCAATTATATTGGGTATATAATCATATGATGTGTCATATGCATAAAGGAATTAGAAATGCCACTGATAATCTTTAGGATTATGTGAAAGTATTATGTTAGTTAGATGGTGACTTAACATAACACTGCTGGTTACTTTCTGGTCGCATGTCCTATTCCAAGTAGGAAGCATAAAGAGTTGTGATTTCTGGAGAGCATGTCACTAGCAACCTATGCAGTTGAGTGGAAGCTATTGGCTGACCCTTTCCTTGTCAGGGATGATGACCATTTAAGCCGCTAAGGGTGGTAACCCTAGTCAACTCAAACCTATATATGGAGGCTTAGGGGGTCGACTAAACACACAATTACACACAGAGATGTCAAATTCTCCTCTGCCACTCTCTCGTGACCTCCCTACCATGTAGTGGGATTTTGATTTAGAGTGTGAACTTCAAGACGACTCCAGTATCCATCTAGTAGCATTCAAATCATGTAGGCTATTCCCAATTGTCTATTCTGCATACAAGGTTAATCCTTTATTATCCAACATAGGAACTTCTTTTTAACTAGCAGACAATTGGACAAAGAGTGCAATTATTCTATCACTAATGCCAAAGGTGCAAAAACCCAACGCTTCTATCTGAATTAAGGTCAATAGCCTACTGTAACACCATCTATGAAGGGATCACCAAGCTTATTTGTATGAGGTTAAAACAAGTTGTAACATATTTAGTGGATAAATCATAAAGTGGTTTTATCCAAAGAAGATCAATTCTCTCTAGTATTATGATGTGTGAGGATGTGCTTAAAATATACCAAAGGAAAGGTGTGTCCCCTAGATTCATTATGAAAATGGACCTCAAGAAGGCTTATAATACTGTTAAATGGGGCTTTGTTGGGGGACAACCACTTCGGTTTGAGTTCCGTTAATATTTTTTGGCAAAGAATCATGGCCTATCTTGCTCCAGCCATCTTTCCATTGATTTTTATCAATCCCAACACATACAGAATATGAAATGCATGATGACAGCATTCAACCTCTCTAATTTCTCTGGTTTGGAAGCCCATCTTCAGAAATCCCAAACTGTTATGGCTGGTGCCACCAAGACAATTGAACAATACATACTTCAAGATAATGCGTTCCAAAGAGGTGGACCAAGAAGCTCTCTTATACAGGAAAAGTGCAGTTGATTAACTCGGTGCTAATGAATATGTACATATAATGGGGGCAAACTGCTTAAAATGGTTTTGGAGAAAGTGAATCAAATTTATAGGCAATTCTTATGGCAGAGGAACTAGTCCAGATTCAAGAAGAATGGCTCTAGCGTCCTGCTATAAATTGCATCTACCAAAAAAGGAGGACGTATGGGGATAAGAGATCCTTATAAATGCAATCTTGCTTTTGCTGATAAAGTTGATGTGGAACATTGCTAATAAAGCAAATGGGTTATTGATCAAGTGGTTGAATCAACGTCACCTAAAAAAGGGGAACATTTGGGAATGTCAGATTACTCCTAAGAGCTGCTGCTACTGGATGAGGATATTGAACATTAGAGAAACCATGGCTTCCGGTTTTAACTTATCTACTAATAAACGGACTTCTGTACAAGGCTGTACAACAACTTTAGGTTATGAGTGGCTTAGACGGAAAAAGCCTTTTGTTCCTTGGTATAAAATCATATTGCATAAAAAGAGAATTCCGAAATGTTCATTGATCACCTTGCTACTGCTACTAGAAAAGCGGCTGACTAGGACATGTTTGAATCTTTTGGCATACATTATGAGCAACTATAAACATTATGCTACGATGAAAAATGAAACTCAGAAGCATCCATTTTTCAGATGCTTGTATACCAGACACATATCCAAGCATGTCATTGACAACATCTTTGCACATTCAACTACAGGATGATGAACTTGATGACTGGGACCAAACTCTGTTCAAGTATAAAGAGAGCAACAAGTGAAAAGAAAAGATTATTTACTGCTTTTACAGTCATCGTGTATGAATGCTGGCCCAAAAAAAAAAAAAAATCTAGCAATTTTCCAAAATTGCAACAGGGGGTGGTACAATGTAGTCAAAGATTGTGGTAGAATAATCATTAGCGGATTTAGAGCAAACGTTTGATGAATC
>NCQV01116936.1:7021-17742 GCA_002740545.1 Lophocereus schottii
GTGGGCAATTCAGTCCTGTTACTGCAAAGAGATGTGTAAAGGGTTGAATCAACTTGATTTTCTAGGTGGGGCATTTTGGAAGCCTAAAACTCCTACTGAAGCATGATTTCCTGCTTGACAGCCTCCGATGGAAAGATTCCAATGGAGGATGTGGTTAAAAGGAGAAACTTTAGTTGGTTAGTAGGTGCATGTATTTTTTTTTTTTTTTGGGATTTTTTTAAAAAATGGTTGACCACCTTTTTGTCCATTGTTGGTGATCTCCAAATTATGGCATTTGTTATTATCATTGATGGGGGTTGGGTGCAACTTCATACTATAAGAACTGCTCTAATGGCTTAGAGAAGAAGGCTAGATTAGAGTTGGGTCCTAGGAGTTTGGAAGTCGATATCATTGGCTATTTGTTGGAGCATTTGGAAGGAGAGGAATTGCTACATTTTTTTAGGGCAAGGCTAGGACTATTTAAGATTTCAAACTATTTCTCAAGGATTTTGTAGAGTTGGAATCAAATTCTCGATCACGGTCCAAAGTTTGTCTTTTCTTAATTTAGGCGAAGCGATTATTATAGAGAGTTTCAAGGCTTTTGTGATTGCTTCCTTTTGTACATGATTGACATCCCCTTGATGTCTTTTTAATATAAATATTTTGATTTCTCATAACAAAATATTCCAATTATGCAATATTGTCAAAAAGGGGACCACGTATAAAATTGTTATTGAGCAGGCCTATGATCATATTGACTTAGAGTTTCTTATTTGCATTAAGAGGGGAATGGATTTTGGGGACAAATGGAAAGGGTGTATGTCTTGGTGTATTTCTACCACTTCTTTTGCCCTGCTTATAAATGGTTGCTCAATGGACTTCTTTTCGGTTTCAAGAGGACCTCATCGGGATGATCCTATCTCACTTCGCCTTTTCGTTCTTGTCATGGAAGTCTGGATGATACAATCATGTTTGTGATAATGAGTGTGAATAGATTAATAATCTTAATTGCATCATGTGGTTTGACGCCGTTTGTTGACTCTCGACTGATGGTCAACCAGACTAGGTCTTTTATCTTGATTGTGGAGGCAGTGGATGACGCTCATGTACTTGTAGGAATTTTGGGTTGTGGCTTGGATTCCCTCCTATCTTCTTACCTACTCCCTGTGGTGCGAAATTCAAAGAGAAGTCTCTTCAGAACTAGTCATTGAGAGGTTTCACAAAAGACTCTCTGGGTAGAAGGTCAAGTATCTCACTGAAGGGGATAGATTGACACTCATCAAAAGTGTCATTTCTAATATTCCAACCTACTTTCTTTCACTTTTGTCATTCGTTGTTCGGTGGCAAACAGTTTAGAAGCTATTCAAATAAGCTTTATCTGGAGGTCTTTGGGGGATGATTTCAGGTCTCGCTTAGTGATATGAAACATTTTGAAGAAACTTTTTCCTAAAGTTGACTTAAGCATTAGAGATGTTACTATTTTTAATGACGCCCTTCTTGGCAAATGATTATAGAGATTTATGAATGAGAAAAAATACTTCGGAAAATAGTGGTCAGGGCCAAGTGTTGGCTGAAGGGTCATAATTTGATTCTAAGCAAGCAAAATGACCCTTATGTTGTTGGTCTTTGAAAGTTTATTACTATAGGTTGGGAAAGATTCTCCTCCCACGTTACTTTCGAGGTAGATAATGACGACTCTATCTTTTTTTGGCAACGCAACTGGAGCAATGGAGTTCTTTTGAGGGACTTTTTCCCTTCACTCTATGCCCTTGCAGAGGATAGGGATGTGCGTCTTTGGTTATTTGGACTTTTCTTTGGTTATTTGGTCCTGTTTTTGTTCGTGATGCATCCCAAAAGATGATAGTGTGGCTCAGTTTTTCGGCAAGCTTAACGCGGTGCATTTCAGTGACTCCCCACGACATGGTTAGATGTAACCTCAATACCACTGGGAATTCACCATGAATTTTGCTTCCTTTACATCTCTTCCCCTGTGGGCAATACACCATCTTCTTCTTATGTTCGTGGTTTCTCATGGAATATTATTTGGAGGTCTTTTGTTCCTTTGAAAGCATCTTTCTTTGTGTGAGAAGCTTTTCAAAGTAAGATCTTAACCTGTAATAACTTACAAACAAAAAAAAAAAGTAAAATTTTGGTCAATAGGTGCTTCAGTGCAAAGGTGATTCGGAAACCACAGACGACTTTCTCCTCGATTGCCCATTTGCTACAAACGGTTGGGATATAGCTTGGAGTTGTTTGGATCTTCATTGGGTGGTGCCTAGCATGGTGAGACATCAATTGCTGCCTTAGGATGGTTTTTTGGCAGGAAGGTACTATTGACTTTTTAGACCAATCTTTTGAATTTTATGGATTGAGAAAAATATGAGGGTTTTTGATGGGGTCAAAACTTCACTTGAGCGGTTAAAAGACAAGTGACATAAGACTTTATTCTTTTGGAGGAAGGAGATTTTTTGTTCCTCTTAGTTTGACATTGTTTATTTCGTGGATGTCCTTTTTTTGGGGTTGTAATTACTTATTAGCCTTTTGTGGATTTCAGCATCATTTGTTGTACTCATGGATTCAAAATGCGGCTGATCTACGACGAAGAGGCTGTATCAAAAAGGTTTTCAGTTGGCCGAACCGCGTTTTCGTTGCGATATGGAACGCAATTTCCACATTAGAGCGATTTTTTCATATCGTGACGGAAACCACTATCGGTTTTGAATCCTTTGTTGTACCTATCCCCTTTCTTCTATGAATATATTATCTTTTCCTTTTTAAAAAAAAAGAAGTCCATATATTCTCAACAGTCATTTTTTGGTGCAATCAAGATGACTAAAGATAAAGCATGTATTTACAGCCTAGCTAGTAGGAAAACTAGTTAAATCTAAACCCAATTCCAGTGCAAAAAGAAGGTAGCCAAAGTACTGCGAAGTAACCTAATTTCAACTACTATGAAATTGCCTACCGTAATGGGTACAAAATGCATGAACAATGTGGAAACAGTAATAACTCTTAGTGTAGGTCTTGTTTTGGTGGGTTCTGGGAGATATAAACGTCGACAATCTTACTGCCGCAAGGGGAGAAATTGATTCCAAGAGATCCAAGGAAAAAACTGGGGGAAAAAGGTTGTAGAAACAGGTTCAAAAAATGCATAAAAATTTTAAGTGCTTTCAGATATGAAATATATGTTAGATGTTAATTGTGGCCTGCCTTTATTTTGATACCTGCTTGTCAGTTATCTAGAGTCAAAAGCCTGAACAAGCTGATCATGTAATTTGACAATCAAAAGGACATTTTTGACACTTGACCATTTAGGCATGTAGCAACTTCTTTTTGGTGCATTCATATTTAAATTTGATGTATACATGTTTAGCTGGTATGCCTCTGGATTTTGACCATGAGCATAGAGTAGGCAAGTTATTTAGCAAGAAACTAAGAACTTATCAATATTGCAAGCTTGATTGACAATGTCTGTGCTTAGAAGAGTTGGTCCTCTTTTTAAGTCTTCGCAACTGATCGTTAACTCTTACGTTCTCCTAACATGAGCTAATTTTGTGTAGCATTTAGTTTTTGCATGGCCTTGAACCTGCATTTACGTCATTTTCATCCCACTTCTTCACTGGATCATGCATTAAATGACACTGAAAGAAATTTATGTGAAGCTCTAAACTCAAGAGTGGTCAATTGCCCAATTATTACAAAGAAATTTATGTGAAGCTCTAAACTCAAGAGTGGTCAATTTCCCAATTGTTACACATTTAGATAGTGCAGCATAGAAAGTAATCAATAATGCACAAATAGCAGTTAGGAGATTGGAGCAGTTTGAAAATAGGTTTGTGAGTGGGTTAGAGCAGGTTGGCGTAGGTTTGACTACCAGTTAGCAGGTTTGAGCATGTTGGAGCATATTAGAGCATATTGAAGTAGGGTTGGCTAGTAGTTAGTAGTTTTGAGTAGGTTGGAGTATACGGGAGTAGGTAGCAGATTCAATATGCTCATAACGAGCTGGCCTAAGTACTATTACAAGTGCTGAATTGCAATGAATTGTGCTTAATTGTGTTGAATGATGTTGAATTGAATTGTGTTCAATTATACTGAATTATGCTGTGTACTGAATGCTAATGATACATGCCATAAGTTGAAAAAAACATGCCCTTGGTTGGATTTTCTGCGGCATGGACGTTGTGGATGAGCAAAGAGTGTAGGTCCCATGATTTTTAAACTCATCCCCCGAGCAATGGGGGTGTTATTTTCATTGTTGCAATCGGAGTTGGAGTCCATGTTCTTGCTCTCTTACCCTCTTTTTAACTATTACTTCTGAGTTCTGATGTTGATTTGGGAAGGATAATTGTTATGGCCTTTATTAACGTTTGCTGTGTGCTTCATGACAGATGTGGGCACCAGTTTTGCTATAATTGTGGATCTGAGTGGGCGGATAAAAAGCCTACATGTTCATGCCCGCTTTGGGATGAGGATAATATTTTGTTTGATGACAGTGTATCTGATGAAGAAGATGAGGATAACGACAATGAATATGATGATGACTACTCTGACTCCGACTCTGATTTGTACTAAACTGTTTAAATCCAAAGTTGTTGATTCTGTGAAACGTTGTCTAGCCTTGATTCTTCAGTA
This sequence comes from Lophocereus schottii, assembly GCA_002740545.1. Lineage (NCBI taxonomy): Eukaryota > Viridiplantae > Streptophyta > Magnoliopsida > Caryophyllales > Cactaceae > Lophocereus > Lophocereus schottii. Next base: position 11,633 of record NCQV01116936.1, read on the forward strand.
AAAGTCTCTAAAATTAGCTCCCTTCAGGAAAGCGTAGCATGAAACGAACTTGTGAAAAACAAAGTACGCTGACCCTCGTGGACTATGATGGTTCTTGCTGCTGCGTGCTTTTAGTGCGTGGTTATCGCTTCTATTGTCTGTTTTTCATGTTCAATCTGCCACCTATTTATTAAGTCAAACACATTCCGTATTTCCATTTGCATAGTAAATAATAGTAGTATGTGGGTTCTATGAATCCCATTAGGTGGGTTTGGTCCGCAGTGGTTGGGTTATTTAGGTTGTTCTGTGAGAATTATGGAAACTGTTGAGTGGAAATTGTGAGTGGCTTAGGAACCCAGCCTTATATTGTGAGAAATGGGGGTTGTAAAAGTAGTCATGGTGTTAATGAAATTATTTAGTAGGATTAGGAGCTATTTAGTTAACTAAATTTGGAAAACCTCAAGAGTTCCCAAAACTTTTAATGTGTTAAGGCGCTTGGGAGGTTAGTAATCATTTGAAATGATCAAGGAGGTCGGCTATTGGCTAAATGTGATTATTGGTGATAGTAAGCTAGTAGAACCCAAGAATACTAAATTCTTAGGTGCAATGGGTAGCTGAATTTAATTGATCGTATTTTGGCACTAACGGGTGCCAATGACACATTAGTTGCAAAATGGGCAATTTAATCTCTATTATGGTGCATTTTTTTTGAAACATGGGTAACTATGCCCAATCCATTGGGCCTCTATCTCAGAGGTCATCAATGGATTACAAGAGGCCGAGAAGGGTGAAATTCTCAAAGCCCAGTTATATAGGTCCATCATTTATACAACACACATAAATCTTTATAAAGAAGAAATACGTGTTTCCCTCTAAGATCAAACTTAGATGGAAGATGTGAAAGGTGGAATCCTTACCCATCAAGTTATGGTATCTTCGACATTATGGTGCAAATTTGTTGTACACAACATATCAAAGAAACTAGGGTAAGGGCAAGTTGTATGAACAAGTATCATGCAAATTACAATTCTTAATGCAGTCCTGCTTGTATGGGCCCTGAGGAGATCTACATGTAGGCGGTCTTACCTATGTGAGCACTGATGTCTACCAAGAGATTGATTCCGAGATATGCAAATAAAGTTTTTGGGAAAACATGTTAGAGTTGAAAAACTTAGGACAAATAAAAGGTAACAAAAACAACCACTACGAAAATCCAGGGACATGAAATAAATAACAGAGATGAGAACATTACCCAAATTTACACTAGGCTAGATAAAAACAACTAATGCTGAAATCAAAATACTACTAACATGCACAAGCAAATGAAATGCATGATAAGTAAGAGCTAATACCAAACACCAACAATCCCTATGCACTCAAAGCCAAAGAAGGGCCAATAACAAGCTATATAAGATCTGCCACCTTGATCCTATACCTTCATAGGCTTCTATCTTAAGTTATGTCATCCTGTCAATCGTAAATTAATCAAATCATATCTAATCACTTTTGTTAAGCCAAAAATCATGCATGGTTTTAATAATTATTTTGATTATATTATATATGTTATTTCGTTTAATTTGCTTTATTTTATATATTTTTCAGATTAGGCATTAATAAAATAAAAAGGAGAAGACAAGACGTCGAGGCTCGGGTTTTACACGCTTGGGTATAAAGACGGTCCAAAAATAATAATTATGGAGAATATTATTTTCATAATTATTGGGTTAGGATTTCAAGAGTTGGTGAAGAGTTAGAAGTCTTAAGGGAGAAGAAATCTAAGGAAGAAAGGAAGAATGAAACCCTAATTACTAACCTAATCACACCCCTCCTTTCCTTCCTAAATAAAATAATCATCTTCATCACATCACCATATAAGCCCACGGCAGCCGCAAATCTCACGTTCAACCACCCTTCTTCACCTCACCATATAAGCCCACGCATCATTCCCCTTCTTGAACACATCCTCATCATCATCCTTCATCCATCATAACCTCACGGCTGCTTCATAGCCTTCGATCCCTCACGATCATCATCACCATCAAGCCCACCACTTTCATCTCTTCCCACGGCTCCCTCTCCCATCTCCTCACGCCAAAAATGCAGCCCCTCAACATCTCCACGCAGCCATCATCATCATCACAACCAATCCACGACACCTTCAACATCTCATGCATCCCTCACTTCTGCTCCACCAATAACCCACATCACACGGCTTCCTCTCTCCTCATCACCTCTTCCATCATCATCTTCAAGCATCACCTTATCTCTTTGTTTGGGTTTGTTTTTTTTTTTTAATTTTTATTTTGTGTTTAGTTTATTATTAAACATGAAGTATTTGAATGAATTTTGTGATTTTATTTTTAATATGAGTGAGTAATTTTCATGTGCTTAGTATAATCTTCTTGAAACCATACTAAATTAATTATTTTGAAACAAGTTTTATGCTTTAATGCCTAGTTGATTTATATTCATGATTCTTTAGCGATTAGCGTTTATCGTTTATAAATTTGTGTTAAATCGATTAGAATGCATGCTGGTTGATTAAATACAATTTCGAATGATAGTTTAGAAGATTATAATATGTAAAAGTTATAGTCTTTTAGGCTTCGGTATCACCCTAATTAATCATGGATGGCTCAAACCCATATCTTTTAATTAGGTAATCACTTTAGATCTTTGTTAAATCGATTTGCTGGTAAATTGATTGCAAAGTGTTAAATGATGTGTTTTTAATTCTTAATACTCTAGTTTGGTTAAATTTTTGCGCTGGTGTAAAGATTATCAAATTAGTAGGGTTTATATTAGGGCTGGACCTAAGTAAACTAGAACCTAAGGAAAAATGGGGAAGAATCGCTGGTGGATGTCTTCGATAGTTTAACTCATGAATGAAATTAACTTGTGTGTTGATGATAAATATTAATTTGCATGGTGGATTGAGATTATACTAAGTATCCTTGATAAATTTGACAACTTTGATAATTATTTGTTACTTATAGTTAATTTGTTCTGTTTGTTAATTTTTGTTTCATTTTTATTGGTTACATATAATCGCAATCAACCCCCCCAAAAGTATAGTCTTTTAGGAGTGTCTAGGTAATTTTAGATAGTTTAGATTTTGATTTTTGGAGTAGTTATAATTTTAGATTGATTTATATTCAGTTTTAGTAATTAATTACCGGTTTGTTAGAAATTAAAATAAAAATAGTTATTTTTGTATTTCTTTGAGTTTTATTAATTCCTAGGGTTTATATATTGTCCTAGTCTGCTCATGTTCAATTTCATAATTTTTGGAAATTATTTGATAAGTTTTCAGAATTATTTTGTGAAATTGAGAAGTGCAGGTTTTTAGGTTATTAATTCTGAAAATTTCGATTTTTAATTTTAATTTACGATTATTAGGTGTTGTTAAATCCAGAAAATTGTGTCCTAAAATTAGGGTAATTTTTGTGATTAATTTCGTATTTATATTAATGCAGATTATTTTATATCTAATTTCAGATTTATTATTCTGCATGATATTCTGTGTTAATTTTCTGATCTGATTTTTCTGAAATTACTTAGATACAGTTTAGAATTCATAAGCTTATAGACCTGATGAATAATTTTTTAGATTACTGTTTGATATTTTTAATATTTATTTTCTGACTATTATTTGCTGTTATTGATTTTTAATTAGAATTTCAGTTATTATTCTGTTTTTATTTTTCTAAATTATTTAGGAAATCTTTTTACTGTTTTATTCCAGAATATGATCTAGAATATTTAGGAGCATCATTGGGCAGTTTTCCAGATTTTTATTCATTAGATTTTAATTATTTTTAAATTATTAAGATTAGACTTAATAAATTAAATTAGTAAAATCATTTAGGATTAAGCTAGCCTTTTACAACAATCTTTCCTCATGGATCGATCCCTACTTTCCTATGCTATAAAAAGTATTTAATAACCAAAGTAGTGGTTAAATTTATAACTCTCGATAAGCTTAACAACTTTGTTCTTACTATTTCTATGTCTGCCCAACCTCTTCTATGCTCCTTGGAAGGATGATCATTTCACATCTTCTCATTGGTGCATTTGTATTTCTTCTTACATGATCAAACCATTTAAGTTGAGCCTCTAACATCTTATCATTGATGGGTGCCACTCCTACTCAATCTCTAACACTCCATTTTTTATCCTATCTAATCTTGTATGCCCACACATCCAATGAATCGTTGTTCTCTCCATGAGCATCGTCCTTTGAACTCGAGTCTCCTTGATTAGCCAACAGTTAGCTTCATACAACATTTTAGTCAGACAACTGTGCGGTAAACTCTTCCTTTCAATCTTAATGGTATCTTCTTATCGTAAACGCACCTGAAACATTCGTCCATTTTCACCATCCTAGCTTTATTCGTTGGTTGATATCCTCATCAATTTCCTCTTTTTTCTAAATGACCAAACCGAAGTATCTAAACTTGTCAACCCTTTATACAGGTACACCATCAATGGTCATTTTGACTTCAATGCTGATTTGCCCTCCACTGAATTAGTATTCTAAGTACTCAGTCTTAAATCTACCCAACTTATAACCTTTGGACTCCATGTTGTTTCTCCATCACTCTAACTTGCTTTTAACTCCATCCCTAGTCATGTCTATAAGCACAATACCATCTGTAAAAAGCATACACTACGGTAACTCGTCTTGAATACCTCTAATGAGCCTTCCATAACCAAAGTAAAAAGAAAGGGGCTTAATGTTAATCCTTGATAGAGTCTAATATCTATAGGAAAGTCATCTGTATCCCCTCCTAATGTCCTAACTCTTATCCTTATTCCCTCATATATGTCTTTAATAACTCGAATGTATGCAATCGATGCATCTTTCCTCTCCAAGCACTCTCATAGAAGTTCTCTAGTTACTCCATCGTAAGCTTTCTCTAAGTCGGTAAACTCTATGTGGAGATCCTTTTTCCTATATCCGTGGAACTCTATTAGCCTTTATATGAGATGGATAACTTTCAACATTGACTTACCTGGTATAAAACCAAACTAATTCTCCAAAATAGTTATATCCTCCGTTAACCTTTTGTCAATCATTTCTTTCCTGCAACTTTGTAGTATAACTAAGCAGTTATGTAGCTCTATAGCTATGACAGTCCCTCTTGCTTTTGTATAGAGCGATCACTATACTAAATTTTCATTTCCAAGGACTCTTATAGCCCTAAAAATAACAATAAAAAGCCTTGTTAGCCAATTAACACATTCTTCACCCAAGCACTTCCAAATTTCCAAATGGATATTATCTGGGTTGACTATCCTTCTATTCTTCATCTTCTTCAATGCCTCTTTATCTCCTCTTTGGGGACATGACGGTAGAACCTAAAGTTTTGCTACTTCACACAACAACATTATTACACCATTTCTTTGTCCTTTTCTCCCTAAAATTAACACCTATAGAAAAAAGGGGGGAAACAAGGGCCCCAAATTTAAGTTGTCTCTTTGAGGATACCGAAATTAAGGAAATATGGAAAAACTACTTTTATAAGTTGTTTCTTCTGTCTTGTCAATTTCTCTGTCCCTAGCAACTGATTTGTGTCAATTTCTTCTATCTTGTCGATTGTTCGATTTTTGCTGCCAGAATTCAAACGAACACCTATGGAAAAAAGGGGAAAACAAGGGCCCCAAATTTTGGGAAACATGACTTCGATGGAAAAAATCATGATTTTGGCATCAACGATAGTTTACGTGGTGGTCACCAACCTTTGCTAATGCTACACTAGTCACAAACAGCCTCAATTGGTTGTTGTCGATAGGTTAGGTAGAGTGTCAAGAGAAGTAGTGGTGCTAAGGGCTCTGATGGGGCAAGGCATCAGGGGTGGGCAAGGGAGTGGGTATTTAGGTTTTTTTGGATGATGTGGCTTAATCTCATCAATTAAAGGATGATTCAAAGGATTAGAGTCATAGTTCTTGTCTCTCATTTTGAACCTATCTTCTCATCGAACATCTTTCCTCTATAGCTTATTGGATATCTTTCCTACACACAAGCGCGGGCATACATAGCTACACACACATATGTGTTTTAACTACAGGTGTTACACACACACACACACACATACACACGTACACACACACACATATAGATGTCAGCA
>NCQV01116941.1:0-18549 GCA_002740545.1 Lophocereus schottii
TAGGCCGGTCTTCGGTCCGGTTCGGGTTTGGACCGAATAATGAACACCCCTACTCCCTCGTACTAATCTCTTGCTTGTCCCCAAGCAAGATTAGCTCATAGAACANNNNAAAGGGAAATAAACCTCCGTCCACACTCCTCATCAGGCAAGAGATGAATAATCAATAATTCAAGATAAACTGTGTATTGAAGGTGGCCAAGTCAAAGTGTAAAACAATTTAAATATAGCACACACACTCCCTTTCATGAACCCCCATACCCATATGCAACGCATTAAAAGCCCCAGTATCGAAGCACATAACAAGACTGGACCTTCCTCGATGAGTGGCGAGTAAGCAGGACTGGTAGAACCTCACTTTAGGACAAAGTGGAACATGCCCCTTAATGTGTTTGGAATCTATAACAAGGGTGCACTCAATACTCTATCCAATCAAGCAAACTATCATAAGTTTGGTAGAGTTCTCGATTCTCATCCACCTAATGCAAAGTGCAATATGCCAATCATGAGGACTTGTAAAGGGATGTAATGGGCTAAAGGTAAAGGGTGTAAAGGGGAATAAATTTGAGAAGAGCTAATAGTCAAAAGATTAGGAAGCAAAAAACACTTCCACAACTAATGTCAGAACAACACTTCACACCACAATTGAAAATTGAGCTACAAACCCCACAAAAACCTCAAGGGACGAATTTAGCAATCTCATTGTCACACTCTCATGCCAAACACCTTAAAACTTTTCTTTTTCTTTCATTTCTTTCCTTCTCCATTGTTATTTTCTTTTTCTTTGCTTCCTCCTTTTTTATTCATTTCTATTTCTTTTCTTTGAAAGGAGAAAGGCATATGAATAGCATGGGGAACACAAACTCGAATCACGAATCCCCCAAAACAAGCCACTAATAACGTACCCAAGGTGAACTAACCTTCGAAGCAAACCCAACTCAATATGGAAGTGTCGCCTAACTAGACCTTGACAAGGATATAGAGAATATCGATAGGCCAAGAGTGTAGTGTGTAGGGAGCAACAACAAGGACAAGGGAAAAGGCACAAAGGGCTAGCAAAGAGGGTAGTACATCTTAATGGATGCCTTTTTGGCTCATATGGCTAAATAAAACAAAAATTACCTCAATCATATTGACACATGCATATGCTAAATGCGATTTCAAAGAGAACGAGACCAAATTCTAGAGATGCAATCCTGGCTGAGTCACATATGAAGGAAAGTATGAGACTATATGCAATGAATATCATTAGGTTCAAAATCTCACAGGTAAGTCTACCACAGTCCGACAACTTACTCCAAGGTATGTTCCACTTATCGGGGTCAATCAAGCCAAGTTACATGAATCTCAAGGGTAATATGACATACAACATAGGGCAGAAACAATACAGATGGCAATATTAGAGCACAATTCACAAAAGTTCACACCATAACAGGCCAACACATAACTCAATCAGATCAATCAATCATCATCCCTTGTGTTCTCTTCATAAGAGGGGTTTTCGCACACATTTATTAAAAAGTAATAAATCTAACTAAGAAAGCCATAAAGGATATAAGGGGAAATGAAAAGAAGGGCGAGAAATAGTACCTGGAAATCTTAAAGACGCCTAGCTCGATCATTTATCCTTTCTGAGATGCAAAATCTAAACTATATGCTCTAAACTACGTGTTCTAATAACGAAAAAAATGTAAAAAAAATCCTAATGAAACGATATGAGGTCCTATCTATATGATGTGAATACAAGTGATGTCATTCATCCCGCATCCCAAGTCCACAGTTTTACCCAAAAATCAGTAAGCGCACCTCCCCCATGCTTCAGACTTTCATTGTCCTCAATGAAAGGACCATAGGGAGAGCCAAGGGAAATGTGAAGCGCATAGCGCCTAAGGGAAAAAGGGTGGGTGGGTAGGAAAGAAAAACACACCTTTTTTTTGTTTTTTTTCTTTCAAAAGTAGGTAAATGCTTGGGTTGCCTCCCAAGAAGCGCTTATTTAAGGTCCTTAGCTTGACCCTTACCTCCAAATAGTAGACAACAACGATGCGAGAGGTAGCCTGGGAGAGGTGTAGAAATGCGAAGTAGGATCCTCTACCTCCCCAGCACAAGCAGAAGCGATCGCAAAACGAATCAGGACGACCGCAAAAAAAGTAGAGAAACCTCCAAGCAGTATGTGAGATCCCCCATTTTTATCAGATATCTCAACCCCTGAAATAGCAGCGAAGGGGGAAAGAGGGATAGGTTCCTCAGAAGGTGAAGAGAGGACAGGCGTTGAAGGAGGTGCGGGAAGAGGGAAACTGAAATCCACCATCTCCCCACATATAGTGAAGGATATGGTGCCTGTCTGCAAATCAATCAATGCCCCGACAGTCGCAAGGAATGGGCGACCTAAGATGAGTGGGGTCAGAAAGTCCTCATCCATGTCAAGAACGACAAAATCACAAGGGATGAGGAGCTGGCCCACCCAGACTGGGACATCCTCCAGAATGCCGACAGGTTGCCTGGAGGAGCAGTCTGCTACTTGAATAGTCATGCTAGTGGGCGTGAGTTCCGTAGTCATAACTTCTTGCAGAGAGATAGTGGCATGAGGCTCACGCTGGGGCCAGATCACAAAGGGCTCTCTCAATCTACATATCCCCTATGCAGCATGGGATAGAGAAATTGTCAGGATCATGCAATTTTGATGGCGACCGCCACAGTAAGAGCGCGCTGCAGAACCCGCCAATGGGAGCCACTGAAGCTTCCCTAGGTTCTCCCTTCTTGGACAGAGGTTCTCTTAAAAACTTCAAATGGGCAGGTGCGTCCTTGAGAGCTTCCAAGAAGGGGCTACTGACATAGATTCGGCGTAGGGTATTCAGGAATTATGCGAATCTAGGTTCAAGTTGAGATAGCTTGGACCATGCTAGTCTCTGAGGGAAAGGCACTGGGGGTTGGTAAGTACAAGCGAGAGGCATAGGACTAGGGTCCCCAACAGAACTCAGATTCTCTTCTTTCTTCTTCCCCTCTATTCTTGCAGAATCAGGAATTGGAACCACCTTCTGGAGAACCATCATCGGGCTCTCCTCTAACCCCTCTCCCATCATAGAGATGGCATTGACATGACCTCGGGGTTAGTCTCGGGCTAGCTTGGGAGATGCCCCTGAGGCCGAGACAGGTGGCTCACCTGTTGAGCGATCTGACCATCCATTGTCTTCTGATGGATAGTCATGGCATCGAGCCTGGAGGTCAGTAAATTGATCGATTCACCAAGACTTTCATTAATCTTGGTCTGAATTGCGATGAAGCACTCCATGAGACTCTCCAGATGTGATGTGGGTTGAGGAGGTGGAGGCGGTGAAGGAATGCAGGGAACTTTGTTGTGGAAACCAGGTAGCTGGATAGATCTCTGGGGGTGAGGGTTGGGGTTCTTGTAAAGAGGATTTGGGCGACTCTTCCAACCCTGGCTATAGGTGGTGGGGTGCGGGTTATTTTATGGTGGAGGGTTGTGGCTATGGAAAGCGTTGACGTGTTCAATGCTAGGAGGAACATTGTAACACTCAATGGAGGTATGATCCTGTACACCACAGGCCTCACAATACACATGGACCCCTATTGATGACCCTGCAGAAGTGACTGATGGGTAGCGACTTTATCCAATCGCTATGTTAGGGCGTCCACCGTACTGGCAAAGAGTGTCACAGCGTCCACCTCGTGTCTGCCACCGCCCCTCTTAGGGGTAGCTCTCTCACTCAACCAGTGATAACTGTTAGAAGTCATCTCTTCCAACAATGCCTTAGGCACTTCAATAGACTTGCCCATGAGAGCACCCTCCGCTGTGGTATCGACAGAAATCTTCACGGACCGCTCTAACCCATTGAAAAGGTTTGGATTAGGAGCCAGTCAGGAACTCTGTGGTGGGGGCATTGCCACTAGAGGTCTTTAAACCTCTCCCAGGCCTCGTACAGGGGCTCCTTATCCTGCTGGGTGAAGGATGTGTTCGTCCTCAGCTTAGCAGTCTTGTCAGGTAGGAAGTATTTGCTAAGGAAAGCCTTTGAAAGAGCCTCCCAGGTGGTGAACGAGTTGAGCTCCTCGTTCTCCAGCCAGTCACTGGCTCTATCCCTCAGTGAGAACGGGAAGAGCCTCAGTCAAATCGCATCGGTGGTCAACCCGTTGAGTTTGATGTTGTCACACTTCGCAAGGAATTTACGAAAGTGCACGTTGGGGTTGTCCGAGGGGTGGCTGCCGAACTGGTCCTACTCCACAAAGGTGATGAGCGTGGGATTGAGTTCGAAGTTGTTAGCTTCGATCGTCGGGTTCACAATAGAGGATGTGATACCCGACACTTGTGGTAGGGCGTTATCATGCACCACCCTCTGGTCTTGCCCTGCCATCGCTGCTTCTGCTTTCTTCCTCCTTCTCGCTTCTCTGATACGCTGACATGTTGCTGCTTCTATCTCAGTGTCCAATGGGATAAGGTCTTGATCCCTTTGACTCCTCCTGCACATACAAAAACAAACACTACCATGGCGTAAACAATTTCTAGCAAGAATAGGAAGAATTATAAACTAAAACAAAAGAAAAAAAATAAATGCCTAGTTTAGAGTATTCGAATCGGTTCTAATATTAGAAGGTGTAAGTTCTCCGGTGACGGTGCCAAAAACTTGATAGTCTTAAAATGTGTTACCACAAGTGCACGACGTAGTTGTAGTTAACAACCGGCAAGTACGGGTCGTGTCTATAGGGAACTTGCTTTCAACTATTGGAACTAATTTAATTACTCAATGTAGGCCAATCAAATCGCAAGTTTATATTTAAACTATGGGAATGTTAATAACTAAAGGACCGAATGAAACAGCAGAGTATTAAAGCACCTAAGTTGAGATATCAGCACGATTATGTTAGCTGAATCAATTACTAACCCCGTCAAACAATCCCAAGTATGCATCATAAGTAGATAGAATGCCATTTAAGCCTATCTCCTCCATCTTTCAAGGTTCGAAGACTAATACTAAGACTGTAGTTACCTATTCTCATGGAACTAAAGTCGCAGGATTACAAGATTTACAATCTCGAATCTCAATTAGAACCTTAATTGTTTTCATATTAAAATCCTAATTGTCTGCTAAGCCACGCTAGATAAAGGTTCCGTCTTTCAACGCTCCCCAGAACCCGAATAATAAAAGATGAATGCCCTCTTAGACATTTTATCGAGCATGTGGTGTGCATAGTAGAAATCATGGATGCAAGCGCGACCAAAGTAAGGGGTTGGGACCAGATTATGATTCAACTAAACATAATCGGCTTCAAGCCCAACCCAAGTTAGGGAATTAGCCACGCATTATCACACAAGCAACAATCGTAAATTCAATTCCACCAAACATAATTCAATTCAAAAATCCAAAGCAACAATAGAAAGGAGAAAGAGAAACAAGAAGACAAACTTAAATTAATTCGCTGCAACGTAGAACAATCTTCAATGTAATGAATTCAGTACTAGAGATGAAAAGCCAAGAACTCTGAATATAAACCTAAAAACACCTAAGAGCCGATATGAGAAACGAAAACTAGATAGAGGGAAATTTAAGTCATGACGCGAGATAGGGGGGACACGGTTGTGCCACATGGCACGGCCAGGCCGTGCTAGCATGGGACACGTGGCACGGTCATGGCACGGTCGTGCCACATTGCTGGCCGGCTGGTCGTGCCACTTTCGTATGGCACGGGCGTGCTACCCGGCATGGGGTCCCGGTGCTCGATCTTTGGCGCTTCTGTGTGACATTGAGTGACCTTTTTCACGGCTTTAAACCTGCCTGCTTAGCGCTCCTTTCTACTAAATAACGTCTATCTTTTCATTTCTACGACACAATTCTTGAAAGCATAGAAAGACGTTATATGAGTAAAATATATGCTAAAGAAGGCCGATTTAACCCTTCCTTAACACAATTGAATGCGAAAATGCACGAGAAAAGGAATCAAATAGGGGCTAAAATAGGGTCAAAATAGAGGTTTATCACCCCCAAAGCAAACATGAAATACAACTCACAAAACATCTATAATAATCATAACGTGTTGCCAGTAATGATCATAATATTTAAAACTCAATATAAATAGACATAAATGACATAAATATGTAACACTTAACAAAAAGTTGAGGACATTCTTTTTCCTTTCAGTTAAGGACACCGAAAAAACAGGGAATACAACTTATGAAACATGTATATGTAATTATAATGTGCTGCTCATATCTTCCACAAGCAGTTAATTATATTAACAAAAAAAAAAACCTCATCACAACAAAAATTCGAATCCATAATTTCACATCATATAACACAACTGTCCTTTTTAAGAATCAAGAATGATGAGACAATAATGGACAATATGTATAAGTAATTAAGTTCCATATGACTCAAATATGAGATTATATTTTAATTCATTGTGCGTATAAATTTTCTTATATGATAATGGAAAATCCACCCGGAGGATCTAAGAGCACTAGAAATAGCCTACAAACTAGACTTGCTTGACATATTGCTCGGTGGAGGCTATTTAGATGGTGTCACCGAGATCAAACACAATCACAGTTCATTGCAGAACATGACTGCCATCAAGCAAAATCTAGATCAATTCAGTTAGCAATCACATGTATGAATCCACCAGTCAGAAGGTTCTCAAGCCGTTAGAATTTCACGGCAACTCTTGTTTCTTGCGGTGGTTGGATGAAAGAGTTGTAAAAATCAGTATTTCCCAACGTTGATTCATGATATGCTGTCAAAGTGGTCGTGTTATTTTGTCAGCATTACCTCCACTTCTTTCATTGCTGAGCACATTATTGAATTAACTGAATTTTCTTGATAACATAAGGACATATAACTCTATGTTATCGTTTACATCCATGGGTGGGTCTATTGACCACTCTGTAATGGATAGACATGGTCCTTATTCATTCAGAATAAGTGGATAAAATTATCATCGAATTGGTTCATTACTCCTAGCGGAAGGTCAAAAGCCCAAACTCGCTGAACTATATATCCATGATATACATGATGGAATCCGAAATCGATGCAGAGCTTTGAATAGCCTAGAATGTGTATGTGGAGTTGATCATCTAGCTTTACAGGCCCTATAACGCATGCTTGATGCTGTCAACCCATACGTAAAGATTTTTTAAAAGTCACGAGATATCCTGCAGACCAATAATGTAGTTGGTTTAAAAATTCATCTCATCAAAGCACGTCTTGGATGACAATATGGCATGCCCACCGTAGACAAAGTTGGTTCTCTTATAGTTGAGGGTGACCATGGACGAGAAGAGGAACGTGATAGCACTGTTTGCAAAATAGCTGGCAATTTACAGCGAATATATGAAACTCATCCATCGTGTATGTCTCTTCAGTACCCGTTGCTATTCCATACGGAACAGATAGTTGGTTGCTCAATATTCCATGTGTAGAAGGATCAAGCAACAATTAAGAACATATGACAATGACAGAATTGGTTGCATTGCTCATACAATATAGACTAACGAGGGAAATATATTACTTCGCTGTGGTAGATTGTTTCTCTAATTTGTTGTTGATTGTTATGCTACAATTGAGGTTTGGAGGCTAAGATATTTTAGGGAACACCAAGGTACACTATGAGCAGAACTGTACAGTGGGTTGTAAGATGTTGTTACAGTCAAGGAAAACGATGCTTATGCAGTAAAGAGCGTAATATTACCTATATCATTTACAGGAGGACCACATTATATGAGGCAACACTTTTTGGATGCAATGGCCAATTGTAATCAAATGGGCTATCCGGATTTTTTTTATCACATTCACCTATAATCCAAACTGGCCTGAAATTCAAGAAGCTTTATTTTAGCAACTAGGCCAACATGCGAACAACCGACCAGATATTATTGGTCACGTTTTTCGCTTAAGGCTAAAAGAGCTGAAACGAGACTTCAAAGAGAGGAATCTATTTGGAAAGTTCATCGCAGGTATGATCATCCTCTCCCGTTGCCATTGCTGTTAGCAAAATTAAATTCCTTCTTAATTTAATCATGCTAATTTATTATGTTGCCATATTCTTGCTACATGTATTCCCTCTGCAGATATTCATGTCATTGAATTTCAAAAAATGAGGGCTACCGCATGCCCATATACTTCTGACTCTTGCAAGTGAGGATAAGCCAACGTGTGTAGAAGACATAAATCGTGTTATATGTGCAGAGCTCCCTGAGAGAGATATTGATCCTCTTGTATTTGAAACTGTCACAAGGCATATAATTCATGGTCCATGTGGTACTGGTATTCATTATGTGCCACACATGGATGGTGGTAGTTGCATAAAACATTATCATAAAGTTTTCTCTAATGATACCATTATTGAAGAAAATGGTTTTGTTAGATGTAGGAATGATGGTAGGAGTGTAACTATTCATGGTAAGAGCGTTGATGATAGATGGGGAGTACCATATAACCGCAATCTCTGCATCAAATATGATGCACATATTAATGTCGAACGCTGTGCAGAAAAGAAAGTCATTAAATATCTTCACAAGTACATGCATAAAGGACCTGATTGGGCAATCATTGTTATTAAAGATAATGTTCAAAATGCCCAAAATGGAATAGGTGCTCAATATTATGAAGACGTCGATGAGTTTAAGCAATACTTAGATTGTCGTTATGTGTCACCTGTAGATGCCATTTGGAGAATATTTGAATTTGACACTGCATATCGTTATCCATATGTGGAATTATTACAATTCTACTTACCAGGCCAACGGTATGTTATATTCAATGATCGTAATGAACTTCATCAAGCAGCACAAGAGAGAACTACCATACTAATAGGTTGGTTTGCTGCGAATGTTGAAGATATTGAAGCACGACGATACACTTATGCGGCATTCCCAATTTACTATGTTTGGAACAAATCATTGAAGAAATGGTCTAAAAGAAAACAAAGGGTATGCATTGGACGATTGCCGTATGCTATCCAAACATGGGAGAGCGATACTACCTTAGAATATTGTTACATATTGTTCAGGGAGCGACATCATTTGAGGACCTAAGAACCGTCGATGGTATCTTATATTCAACTTTCAAGGAAGCATGTTTGGCACAAGGGCTCATTGATGACACTAATGAGTGGCATGAGGCACTAACAAAGGCATCAACATGGGCAACAAGGGCTGAACTAAGGAGTATGTTTTGTTCAATGCTTATATTTTCAGAGGTATCACAACCTCATCAACTATGGGAATAACACTGGGAAGATCTTACTGATGATTTACAAAGGCGCCTGCAAAGAGATGTTAATGACCACAGCTTAGAGATAACCGTTAAACAAAGGAGAAATCTCGAACTTTATGAAATTGAGTTAATCTTGAATACAAATGGTAGATTTTGAAGAACTTCCCTCCTATGCCTTTACCTTCGCCTGATATGTTGCGACGACTTGCTAATGGGCTCATAAGAGAGCAACTTGATTATGATGAAGAAAAGGAGAAAGAAAACCTTAACATCTTGCTCCCGATATTGAATTCGGATCAAATTCAAGTTTTTCAGTCGGTCACTCACTTAGATGAACGTGGCGGCGAAAGATGTTTCTTTGTATATGCTAGTGGGGGAACTGCGAAAACATATCTTTAGAAAGCTGTTATAACATATTTTATGTCAAAGGGCTTGATAGCGCTCTCAGTGGCATCCTTTTGCATAGCTGCACTATTGTTACCTTTAGGAAAGACAACACATTCAATGTTTAAGATCTCCATAAATGCTTATAAGACTTCTACTTGCTTAAATTTCTAGCAGTCAGAATTAGCTCTCAACTACTTAGGGAAGCGTCACTTATCATATGGGATGAAGCTCCAATGACACATGCCTACACATTAGAGGCATTCGAGCGTTCCTTACATGATATTTTACAACAGGAATCTAGCATTTGGCAGGAAAATGATCATTTTTTGAGGTGATTTTAGGCAAGTACTTCCTACTGTTACCAAAGGAAGTAGAGCAAATGTTGTTGCATCTTTAATATGAGGGCGTCATTTTGGTTCTATTTCAATGTTCAACATCTTAAGATCAACATGCGACTCATGCATTCAAATTTAAGTCATGATAAGCATGAGCAGTTGCAAAGTTTTGCAGAATGCACGTTAAATGTTGGTAATGGTTCTATTCAGCGATACTCATTCTTAGGAGGTAGTGAGCCTGACTGGATAGTTCCTGAAGAATTCCTCATCAACAATGAAATAATGGCCTCAAAAACTTGATAGAATTCGTGTACCCATGTATAGTTGACCGATATAAAGATGCTTCCTATTTTCAAGATCGATCTATTTTGGCTCCCTAAACACTGATGTGGATGAACTGAATAATAGAATTGTAGCAATGCGTCCTGGTAATAGTCACAGGTATCTAAGTTCAGACACATTCTTGCCAAGTAATACTGATTCTATAATTGACGACATTAATCCACCTGAGCTACTACATGGAATGAACTTTTCAGGATTCGCGAACCATGAAATTAGGTTGAAAGTAGGTGCCCATGTGGTTCTTTTGAGAAACCTTGACCCATCAATTGGGTTATGCAATGACACTTACTTGATTATTGAAAGGCTTGGAAGTAAAGTGGTTCAAGCAAAAATCTTGGCCTGGCGAAACATTGGATAAATAGTAACTATCCCAAGAGTTGACCTAACTTCTTCAGTAAGGGCTCCCTATTTGCCTTGAAGAAGAGGCAGTTCCATTTGAAATTAGCCTTTGCAATGACAATTAATAAAAACCAAGGTCAAACATTGCAGTGTGTGGGTGTTTATCTTCCTAAACCTGTGTTCTCTCACGGCCAACTATATATCGCAATCTCTCGCGTTACTTCCCCTTCAGGACTAAAGTTTTTTATTTACAACAAAAGGGATGTGCCTCATATTGCCACTAAAAATATCGTCTACCTGGAAATTTTTAATGACATTCCTAATGCGTGGTTAGTCACTTTCCAAATAAATTACTATGTAGATGTTACCCATTTGCATAACATGCACTACTTTTACAATTACAATGTTAAATATATTATGGGTGTACATAAATATTTTATTCCCTTTTTTATTACTATAGAAATGGCAAATTCAACACATAATTCTCTCCGAAAAATGTGCGATCAACCCATGCAATAAATCTGTGACGGTGTTCGTTCGTCTCATGCGGTGCATGAGCATACGAACATACGACAAACACAAAATATGAAAAATCTTATTCATGGACCATTAGGTATTTTTGTTATTAAATTGCTATAGCTCCACTAACACATATGCATGTATAGATTGTGAAGATACTATATTTTTTTGGCAATGTGATGAGATATTGGGTACAATAGAAGGCGATGATAACATTGATAAATGGATGGATCTATTGAAAGCTGGCAAAGTTCATCGCATATTTGGACTATCAGCTAACGATGCTACAAATAGAGAAAGACAATTTGTCAAAAACAATTTAAGATTGACTTTTACATCATCGACACCTTTTCGAGGTTTTAAATGAATGTCATGATATTCCTTGCCAGCACCTATCACCTTTTGCATCGTTTATCAATGTTTCATCACATCTATGATCACGTGATGATATTATAGGTAGCATTGTTAAAATGTTTAATTTTTTAGCCTGTTTGTTCATGTATATTTTTTATATGTGTTTATGGTATCTTTATTTGCATCTGATATGGATATCATCAGCATGGTCATTGCTATATACCCTTTGGAAAAACCGAAAACGAAGGGCACTGTAAAGCAGGAAGTGTTATTATGTGACATGCAGTATGTATTTTTATTCGCATTTCTTTTCCAGTTTCTTATTAACGTATATTTATCTTCTAAAATTAGTGCATGTAACGCTTATACATAGGATACGCACTATGAGATTAACTTTGTGGGGAGATTTTGCTGAAATTAAGGGTGTTCATCTTCACCGGGACCTGTACTATGAAAACATACTTTTGGCTTCTCAGGTGCATGTCAAGACCTACGGAGTTACAATTGCCATCCATTTAACAATTCCTTTTTGGTAATGTCGTTTAATTTTGGGATGTTATAATGACATACTTTTATATTAACCCCATTTTTTTAAAAAAAATGAACGTAGGGATATCAGTTTCTACTTTACCAACCAGTAGATTGTTGATTAATCCTGAATTGAAGCTACAGATGCCATTGAAGGATGGTACTTATAAATTGTAACATAAGATACTTTCCATAGTAAGTGCAAGTTTACAATTGAATTCACACATGATATTTTTGTTTCGTATATTAGGCTCACTAGGACCAAAGGTGTGATGGGTCACTTCGATTTAATGTGTAAGAGACTGTTATAGATGGTTCATCTTGAGAGGTTGTTTGCTGCTCAGAGGATCAGATTGGATGAATATGCATTGAGACCAAGTGTAAAATAGACACTCTGATTCGTATAATTGTATGCTTTCATATAGAACAGTCAACAACATAGTAATATTATACATTTCATATACACAGGTGAGTTTTTCCACATTTTTGTGTACATGCACGACATCTCCCCACTGGTGTACGATGCTTGCGCCAATTGCAAAAAAAGTTCCCGCAGTCATGATTGTACCTATTCAACTTCAACAAATTTGACTCAAAAAATATTTGTCATAATTAGTTTCCTATTGTCATATACTCTTCATTATGTAATTTCATGCAGATGCTCATAGTATGATTTACTAACCTATTTAAAATTACAGGTATGTCTTCATAGTTCTCTTGAGGGATCATAGAAGGTTTATCATTCTCCACGAGGATGCACAAGTTCTTCTACATGTGGCCACGGTAGAGTTGGAAGTATATGCATCATTGGTACTATACTTTCATCACTTCTACACCATTTGTTGCGTGATTACTTATTACTAACACTTACATTTACATTTCCCTCAACCATATGGTGACCTTTCATTGTACGCTATTCTAGATGATTATCTTGACAAACCATGAATATTTATTGTTGAACCTCCACGTGAACGAGACATAGAACCGACTATCAATTTTCTTACATCGGTCCATTCGGAGGAAGAAGCTTTCCACTTGAAAAATTCTAATTCTAAGTACACCAGCTAAACATTATGTACTCATAAACTTTGTTTGTATCAATGTTAACAATGCAATGATTACTAACAAAAATATTTTATATATAGGTACAAGAAAAGAAAGAGGATTCTTCATCGTCCTACTCCACTTGTTAGCTTATCATCATGTCATTTACCATGATCATTATATTAGTATAGATTACCATTTTTTGTTTTGTATGCTGTCAATCTCAGTTGTACAGGATTAAGTTGAAAATTTTCGAGCTTTTTCAATAGCTACTTATCATCTTATTTTTAAAATTTATATTATCAAATATATGTGTAATAATAATATTTTATAATTTTTTAAGTAGCACGTATGTTCCAAAGGTCCATTTCATCAAGCACAGTGCATAGCACGGGTCTACACTAGTGTGAACTATTTATGTAGTCACATTACACTACAATAGTTGCCAAATGTTACAAAATTTTATTATAATTGAGAGTTCATCTTGTAATATGGATGCATTATAAATCATTTCATCGAACTAGGAGTTGCACATCACTTCGACGGTAGCAAACTGGCAATGGATATTTGCTAGGCGGAGCAATGAATACTTTGAAAATTTTTGATATTTTAACAATTGATATTTAGGTCAATTTTTTTGTTATTTAAAATTTGATGTTTGTTTGCCCATCTTTAAAGTTAAAATTATATTTATGAAATTGTTTTATGATGAACATTTACTAGGCATAATGATGAACATTTATATGACATAGCAATGAATATTTGTTAGGCATAGCGATGAACATTTTTGAAATTTTTTAATACTTTACACGTGCGTCTTGGGTTTATATTATAATATGGCCCCAGGACAATAATATAAGAAATACCAGATGGTACCAATAACATTACAACATATTACCCCTCCCTCCCGAAAGCAAAAAGGGTAATGCATCTAGAGTGCTTACATTTCCATGAGGGTGAGGGATCCAACATGGCCCATTGAAGACCTGCACTTATGTTGTAGATCAGAGATTGTGAACCTGATAATGTGGCACGATTTGGACCAAGCAAATCTTTTTTTCTCTCTCTAGAAAGGAGATCATCGAAATAAGGGGTGAGTTTTAGACAATAAAAAAAAAACCTAGACAGTTTTGTAATCTAACTCATGAGATCCAAAAAAGAGCATAACAATTACACCATATAATTGTACCATTTCTATCGTAAGTTATAGCCCTTCAGGGGATTGATAATGTGTTGTTACTGATGTTTGCCGATCTTTATTCAGTGAAGTTAGAATTGCTGACATTATATGAACTGGACCTCTTGCGTAGTTCAAGTTGAGCTGATGGCCCAACCTCGGCCAATGAGGCCTCGAATTTTAGCAGCAACTTCGCGGACTAGGGGGTTGGCTGATAATGGCTCTACTTGCAGTTTTCTAATCAGTCCAGCTTTTAAATTAACCAAATGTAAAACTCATGCTTTAAAAAGCACCTCCTTTAGAGTATAGAACATCACCCTATTGATATCATCTCCAAGGATTCTATGAGTGATTACAAGGAACCAATTAAAGTTAGAGTTCCTAATGACTGAGCTGTCCATTGAAAAATGTTATTTGGGGATCTGTACACATCCTCATCTTAAACGCAATGGCCATTGGAGGGTTTCCATGAAATCACACATTGTTCCTTCCTAAAAATATGACCTTACAGTTCAAGGAAAAAGGATATGTCATTCTTAATCTTGCCTCAAAATGTTGTTAAGGAAAAGCAATTATAACAAAACTCGCAAGCATTCCTATAATACTATATATATAGACATAGAAAACTTTGTGAGCCAGCTATCCTCATTATTCTTTGATAAATGGGTTATTGGAATACAATAATACCAAATTATGTGATTGTGGAAGGAAGTAATATGAACTTAAGAAATCCTTGTGCAGTGAACTGTTAAGGGATTTAATTCTGGTATACCACCACTGAGTCCAACTCATCGGAAAGGTGATGTAGTGGTGGTTGATGCCTCTGTGTAATTAAAAAGCAAATCCAAAAAAGGAAAAATCTTATGTTGACCCTTGTTAATCCAACTAAGTATTGTTGACCTTTATTAATTTAAACACATTAGTAAAGCAAAACTCCCTCCTTCCTCAGTTTCTCTTCTCTTAAAAGAAAACCCCTTACTCACCCACTCCATACAAACAAAATTTAAACTTGCCGAAGTTGTCTCTTTTATTCTCTCTCATCAAAATTTCAAAATTCATTGAAAAACTTGAAATGCTAGGGTTGGAGTTTTCTAAAGTGAGAGCAAAATTGAGTCTTTTATCATCCTCTGTTGCTTCTAAACTATAATTGGAAGGTAGATATTGGCATAATCGAAATGAAATTGGAGGAGGAGGAGGAAAAGAAGCACAACCCCAGGTGTGCAAAGATAAGCTTCTTGTTCTTAATTATGATTAAGTTTAAGTTGTATTAGTGTAGTTTAATGTAATGCAGTAGTTGGATGAAAATGATAATTGTTTATTATTGGGTTGGTTAGGGATTAAGATTATTTAATATGTCATTTTTAAATATATACCTGATACACACTTATTTGTTCTATTTTTTATTAGTCTAATTAAGAAAAATGGATGATGAGGACATAGTTATAGAGATTCATCATGCGGGAATATTTGTGGATGGTATTGAGCTGGAATATGTTAGAGATAAGGTGTCTAAGATTGAGCCTGTTGACATAAATATGTTGTCAAGATTTGAGATAATTGGATTTACTAAAGACATTGGATTTACCAATGTGAAAGAATTTTACTATCTAATACCTAGTATGAGTTTGAGAGATGATTTGAAGACTTATCATAATGATTTTTAATCATTAGATATGGCTACTACTGCTGCTATTCAGAGAAGATTGGTTGTGTATTTAACAAAGTTATAAATCTCGTCCTATCTCGGCGGTATGTACCGCATCTAGAAAAATATGGTACAAGGAGGAGAATGAATATGTACCGCTGATATCTCGGTTGGTAATGCCGAATACCACTCAAATCCAGTCGGTATGCCATTTTCAAATCGAAAAGGCAGCGAGATCTTAGTTCAATATAGATTTTTCCTTTTCCTTTTTTTAAAATTGCTCAAACTCGCATATCCCACCATGTTTCCTTCAACTACAACGACAATATGCTGAAGGGTAAGGGGAAAAAAAACGATGAGGAAGGTGGAATATATGGAGAAAAAAGACTAGAACATAAGCTTGAGAAGCACCAGAAAGAATGGAGAAGAAAATGACGCAACTTGTAGAAAGAGAAAGACAAGTGAAGATGAGAGAGAAAAAGTGGGGTGTCGGATTGGGGGTATTTTGGTAGGGTTAGCTAGTTGATGTTCTATATTTGTTTCTTGTATATCATTAAATGATTTTATAAAAATGTGAGAGGAGAGATAGAGTGTAGATTTCGATAGTGGGCTTGGCTACTTGGGTTGGGAAATATTTATGGGTTGGGTCTTTGGACCTTTTAGTCTAGGTTTATGACAAAGATTCAAAACATTAGATGATCTTAAGAGCATCTAGACATTAAAAAAAAAAAAAATCTTTTTAAGCCCGGTACGAGAATTTTAGTATCGATATGAGATGGACCTGGTACGATATTTATAACTTTGGTATTTAGTCCATAGGGTGAATTTTCCTAATGTAGTGGTTCCCGAGATGCCAACTTTACCTTGCCCTTCTAGAACCATACAACAGTCAAATGTAGACCCAGTTAGTAGCACAAAAAAGTGATGGTGAGGAATGTTATTAAAAGAATATGCTTGATGGTTCAACAAGCACAATTGGATCTCAAAATTCCATGGGCACCAGAGTAAAGCATACTCTAGTAAAATCTCCTATTAGTAGGAAAAAGCAAAAGACCCATAACATAGGTCTAGTTGAAGAACCAGTCCAGCAAGTACAAACACCCACATCAACCTCTACCCCAACTTCTGCTGATACCCATATTTCATTCCCTGCCACCACAACTCAAAAACCCCAATCACATAAAATGGTCCAAGCCTTAAATAAAGAAAAAAAAAACCTGTTTTTAATGTGAACAATGACCATGTACCTCAATGGGATTAGGAAGATTGAGTCACCTATTCCATGGGATAAATTGATTGGGGTGACTCACTTAGTGATGAGTCTCGTGATACTGATTATGCTCCTAAAACTGAGCTTCTCTTAGAGGCCCTTAAGGACACTATGGGTAGCATTTCAAAAACAAGAGCTGAAAGGAAAATTAATATGAGTGTTGTTGATGATGACGATGGCTTTGAGAATGATGGTGATCAGTGTGATTTAGATATTGATATTGATGATGAATGGGAGACTAATGTTGAGGATATGGAGACAAGTAATAAGGAGTAGGAAGCTACCAAGGCTGAGGTTGCTAAGTGTAAGAGACAAAAGGTTTTACAAAAGATTGCTGCTGTTGAGGAGGTGGGCGAAGGTCATGACCAAGACATGGACAAAGCTAAGTCTGCTACTACTGGCAATGAACAAACACACCTATGTTCAGACTTTCATAGTGATTATGAAGACTCTGAAGCTGAAATGGATACTGACAGAGAGACTGATGAAGAAGTTCCTATATTATGAAGGATAAAGAAAGGACCTGTTAAGGTGGCTGAGCATACTGATTTCAACAAATTGANATGGCGGGTTGGAATGAGTTTTCAAACTATTGAGAGGTTCAAGGATGCAACACCTAGGTTTGCAATAGCACAAGGGCATGACTTAAAATTGATATTACTGACTCAAGAAGAAAAATGGTGGGTGTAGTTTACAAATAGGTTTGTAGATTCAAGGTCTATGCATCACGGGATAAAAAGGAACCTATATGGGTTGTTAGAACAGTCAGCAACCATCATATTTGCATAAGGAACATTGTTAATAATAGACAGTTAAAATATAAATAGATTGCATCCCATTACTTGTTTAGGTTCAAAGAAATCCAAATTAGCCTACTTAAGTATTGATGGATGTAGTTAAGAAGAGTCATGGGGTTCTTATACTAAAGTGGACTGCTTATAAAGCTAAAGAAGCAACTCATGAAGTGTTGTATGGTTCAAAGTTTGATCATTACTCAAAGCTAGGAAGATACACTAAGAAGCCGAAGAGGTCAAACCCAGGTAGCTCTTTCATTGAAATTATCAAGAAAATTCCTATATTTCAGATGATGTTTCTGAGCTTTGATGGGCTCAAGCATGGGCCACTTTCAGGCTATAGACTTGTTTTATACATTTGTGGTAGCTTTTTGAAGACCTTATTAAGAGGTTGTCTATTGCTTGCAATTGGCATGGATGAAAACAACCAAATGTTTCCAATTACATGGGCTATTGTTAAAGGTGAAAATAATGACTCCTGGAAGTGGTTTTTTCAGAATGTGAGGGATCACCTTAGAGGCACAAATGGCTTTGGTTGGAGTTTTATTTCAGAAGAATAGAAGGTAAATTATGTTTATGCAATTTGAGAGCACATAA
>NCQV01116962.1:0-10895 GCA_002740545.1 Lophocereus schottii
AAGAAAAGAAAGACAATGATGCCGACCACTACATGGATATTATAGCAACTATCAGGGATTGATGATAATGAGTTGAACATAGTATACTGAAAAGATCATATCTATTAGCTCAACTAGCTCATGGCAATCAGAGAGTTGAAACCTATACAGGACCAACCATAACATTAGGCCCGGAGAACATGCTTCCCTTGCAAACGCGTCACAATGATGCCATGTTGATGTAACTCAAAATAGCAACCACCATTGTTCATCGAATACTTATAAACACTGAAAGTTCTGTTGATATGATCACGCTTGGATACCTTAAGAAGTTGCATTACAACGAAAAAGACTTGGAACTGTTGAGGCTCCCGTCGTGGGGTTCGGGGGACAAGCCACATATTCCCTTGGAACCAAAAGGCTACTTGTTCAAGTGGGCGACAAGGACAACTCATGAGGAGTAAAAACCAACTTTCTAGTGGTGGACATACCTATGACGTACAATGTTACCTTAAGACGGCTAACCATTGATACCATCAAAGCCATTGTGACACCTTGCCTCCTACTCATCCAGTCTAAATTAGATGATAGAAAGGTGGGAAAATTATACGGAGATCGATCGATGGTAAGGAAATGCTACTATCTAAGTTTGAAATCCTTGGAAAGGAAGGGAGAACCCCCTTATAGATGGGACGTTTGGACCAAACAAGACTAGAAAGAAGGGGGCCACAATAGCAATGATAATATTTTTGACCTTTGTAGAATAGCACGGAAGGCCTCACCCAGAACCCATCTCTAAAGTGGTGCCCATACCCTTAGACCGCAGTTACCCAGAGAAAACCGTTTGGATAGGCAAAATCTCGATCCAACTATAAGTGATGGAATCACTAAACTCTTGGAGCAATATAGGGGTGAGTTTGCATTCGATCCTTGTAAAATTCCAAGCATAGCTCTCAACATGATGGAGCATAAACTATGTGTGAATCTGAATTATAAGCCGGTCATTCAGAAATGAAGGTACTTAGGGTGTAGAAAGGAGTGCTGCCACGATAGCTGAGGTTTAGAAGCTCTTAGAAGTAGAATTTATAAGAGAATATGAATACCCCAGGGGGTATCGAATGTCGTCTTTGTTAAGAAGCCTAATGGGACATTCAGAATGTGCGCCAACTTTACTGATTTGAACAAACCATGCTCTAAGGACAACTATCCAATTGTGAAAGATAGATAAATTAGTTGATTCTATAGATGGTGATGAACACCTTAACTTCATGGATGCTTTCTCGGGCTATCAGCAAATTCCTGTGGCTAAGGAATACCAAGAAAAGATGACCTTCATTATCGACATCAGCTTTTACTATTAAAATATGATGCCATTTGGGTTAAAGAATGCTGGAGCTACATGTCAATATCTCCTAAACAAAGTCTTTGTGGCACTCATGTGTAAGAAAATGGAAGTATAAGTGATGATATGATCACTTAGAGTGCCAAAGGAATCGATCATGTGAGGGACCTTGAGGAGACCTTTAAGATACTAAGACATTATTAAATAAAATCAACCCCAAGAGGTGCCCTTTCGGAGTTAGATTCGGAAAATTTTTGGGGTACATGATCAATCAAAGAGGCATTGGAGCAAACCGTGACAAAATCAAGGCAGTGCTGAACATGAAGTCTGCAACAACCGTAAAGGAGGTACAAGAGCTTACCAGCTGCATAGTTGCACTTGGGAGGTTCTTGTTGAAATCAGTTGATAAGTGCCTTTCTATTTTCAAAATCTTAAAGAAGAAGACATGGTTTGGCTGGAATAAGGAGGCTGAACAAGCTTTCTGAAGCCTCAAGGAATACTTAGGAAGACTCCCTCGGATGATAAGCCCTACTGTAGGAGAACCGCTATTGCCATACCTTACCGTCTCCGATCATGACATAAGCGCGATGCTGCTAGTGGAAAGAGGTGGACATCAGTTGGTAGTTTACTATGTTAGCCATGTCCTGGTAGGGGTCGAGCAACGCAACCCACTCATTGAGAATTTTGCATATGCTTTGCTGATTGCGAGTCAGAAGTTGCATTCGCACTTCGCATCACATCGCATTGTTATTTTAACAGACCAGCCCTTACGGAACACTCTTGAGAGGTATGAAAGCTCTGAAAGATGTTAAAGTGGGCTATCGAGTTAGCATCCTATGGCGTCAGCCATAAACCAAGGAGAGCAATCGAAGCCCAAGCCTCTGCTGACTTCAATGCCAAATGCTCAATTTCGGATGAGCCCCACGAGACGGGTAGTAAGGGATGGATGCTATATGTTGATAGATCAGCAATAAATGGGGGGAGTGGAGCTAGACTGATCATGGAATCACCCAAAGGGCACTCGTACGAGCATGCTTGATGTTCACATTTAAGACGTCCTACAACTAGGCTAAGTATGAGGCTCTATTAGTCGGGATGGGAATTTATAATGCCCTAGGGGTTGGGTACTTAAAGGTTTCTTCGACTCTAGTTGGTAGGGGGTCATCTAAGTGGTGAGTATGAAGCTCGTAACCCAAACGTAGTTGCTTACTTGGCTAAAGTATATAAGAAATTTCTATGTTTTAAAAATATGAGATTAAACATGTAGCTACATCGAAGAATCAATAAGTGGATGCCTTGTCAAAACTTGTCGACTCCTCCCCAGATGGATATCGTAAGGAACATTCACTGGGAGATCTTATTAGAGTAGATGATTGACACCTAGGAACTAGTTTGTATTGATAAGAGCAAGACATGGATGAAGCCCCTCCTATATTATTTGCCTGACGGAACCCTACTATAAGACCCGAAAGAGGCCGACCACATTAAGAAGAGATCTGAATGGTTCTTGCTACAAGAAGGGCTCCCCTACAAGAAGGCTTTCTTGCATTCACCCCTATGATGCACCACCTCGAAAGAAGGCATGGAGTTCTTGCCAGGATACATGAAAGGGAGGGGGTCGCACATCGAGAGATAAGATTTTGCCGCAAAGGCATTAAGGATGAGATACTATTGGCCCATACTTTGATTGAGTACAATTGAAATGGTCAGAAAATGTGATAAGTGCCAACAATCCACCGCATATGCCGTTAGCCATCCGCCCCATTGACGGCAATGTAGTCCCCATTGTCTTTCGCAAAGTGGGGCATGGACATGTTGGGTCCTTTCTCAAAGATAATGGGACAAAGCAAGTTCTTATTCATCGTGATAGATTACTTCATCAAGTGGGTGGCAGGGGAGGCTGTAGCATCCATCACCAAGAGGAAGGTTCACATGGAAGAATATCATAAAAAGGTTTGGGGTCCCAAGAGTAATAATATTCGACAATGGCCAATAGCTCGATACCAATAAGGTACAAGACTAATGCACTGAGTATGATATCCAAAAAAGATTCACAGAGATCCTAAACAGATCTTGAATATCCTCAAGAAGAGGCTGGATAACGCAAAGGGGCTGTGAGCTTATGAGCTCCCAGCCATACAATGGGCCATTCAGACCGCCAAGAAGAGTGCGACTACGGAAACCCCCTGTCTTGGTCGTCTACGGATCCAAGGCGGTGCTTCTGGTTGACGTTGCTATCCATACCCATCGAATGACCACCTTCAAGGAGAAAGGATACTAAGGACATGACACTCTAACAACCTTAGGAGATACTATGTATGATATGATGTGGGCAGAAGATGGTTGTGTTCTTTGCATAAATAAAGTGCCTGTTTCACTTTAGCATGTCCGTTGTATGGTTGGTTGGCCCCGATTTTATCATCTAAGAATATTAATGAATGATCACTTTGTTGAATTTGATTTTAATCCATCATCATCAAGTTTGGAGGCGTAGGGGCTTTAAGCGAGACAATATGTCGAACAAAATGATAAAACTTAACGACAAACTCAAACGGTGAGATGCAGTGATTAGTGTTCGAACTTAGCCTAAGAATGCTATGGTAGGCAATATGAACGTTATGACATTGGCCTTACAACCGAACTCATCCTATCCCCATTAATGGAGAGATCTAACCAAGTGTGAAGGTTTAGTTAAATGATATACTAATGTAAGGATCAACTCGTTCAGCTGGTGTCTGAATTTGACTCATGAATGTCATATCTGGCAATGGGAACAATAGGACATCGCCCTTGCAACCGAACTCGTCCTACCTCTTTAAGGGAGAGATCTAATCAAGTGTATTAGTTTGGTTAAATGATACGCTGATGCAAAAACTGGCTCGTTTGGCTGGTGTTTGAATATCCATGAATGTCATGGTTAGAAATAGGAATGTTTGGATGTCAGCCTTGCAATCAAACTTGTTTTACCCCTTAAGAGAGGATATAACCAAGCGAAAAATTTGGTTAAACGTTACATTGATGCACAAATCAGCTCGTTCGGGTGGTATCCTAACTTGGGCTATGAATGTCGTGTTAGGCAAAGGGGGGTAGAGCATCGGCCTTACAACTGAACACTTTGTATGAACACCTTTAGTCCCCAGGGGCTAATGGATGGATGTACGGAAAGACCACGCTCAGCTAGCCATCTCCCCTCCGCAGGGATAGGCGCAAAGCCCCTTTACCCCTTCAAGGGTGGATATCCATTAATCGATAAACACCATAAATCCTTTTGATACATGATACCAACACAAAGCAATGATAAGAAATGTAAAGATATGTTGCAAAATAAAGCATTTACACATGAGAAATGTCATACACACAAATGAGATAAAGGTGCCATGATGCACATGCATGACTTCTGAATAAGTAAAGCAAAGTGAAAAGATGTCTATATAATGTTGGCTTGAAAGCCTAAGGTGAAAACCGATTGCATACAAGAGCAACATCTAGTAAACTAGTGAAGAGCAAAGTGGATGGGAGAATGGGAAATCAAGGCTACGCATCATCATCATCAGCATCTTTCGCGGCCTCGCCATCAGCATTGGTCACCTCGGCATCGCCCTCAACTAGATCCTATGGGGCATACTCAGGAGAGGATGGATGGGTAGTAGATGCTGCATCTAAGCAGGAGTGAGCGATCTCTAGGTGCCTCCTTCGTCCTCTGAGCATGAGCATTGGCATCCCTCATCTTGATCACCTCGGCCTACTGTAAGAGAATCTCCCAATTGGACATGAACTCCCCTTCACCCCCATCATACTCTCGGGCAATTGGGGTTATCAGGTCCATCATCGCCTCTTGCCCTTTCTCACAAGAAATGTTGGCAACATCAAGCTAAGCTTGGTAGGCTTCCCTCCACATTAAAGCCTTTTCGGCCTCGAACTTGTACTCCAACTCCTTCAGCTAAAGTTCTAGCTCCCGGTTCTTGTGCTATTCCACTCGTATCCTCGCCTACAAGGATTTTGTCTCCTTCTTATCGCACCTCATCTGTTCCTTAGGCAAGTTGAGCTTGGCCTCAGTGACGTGCTGAGAAGGAACTGAACAAAGGGTGGAGAACGCACGAACCGTACCCTGTCACTAAGAAATAAAATGGTTATGATGAAATGCAAAGGATAAAATATGTTATAAATGCTAAGGACATAGACCTCCATGAAGTAGACTTAGACGACCTCTAAGATGTTGGGACCTTGTTCCGAGGTTGAGGCGGGGGTGAGCTTCTGAAGTAATGCCACCTTCCCTTTATAGTCGGTGGAAAGGAAATATCTTCAACCCTCGAAGGAGCGATTATTAGTAGAGCTGGGAGGGGTACTGACTTGCAGAGGAGGCCTTTTCTTCTTGGTAGGAGGGACGCTTGAAGGTCTGCCACTCCTTTCCCTCACGAAAGGAATATCAGTAGGCTAGGAAGATGCTCCGTTTACTCGCTCGGGGCGCATCAGAGTCTTCATGCGCTCCAGCACTTAACTCTTGGTCTGCGATTCTAAGTCGATAACCATGCTACAAGGGGGAGACATACACTCTAGGGAAGGGACAAATCTAGTGACCCTGCACTTGCGAAGCCAAGAAGAAGAAGAAACTAGACTATAGTCCTGGACCTTCTGGATAATGTGCTCCTTGACTTGCTTTTCTCGCCTCGCATCATCAAGGTGTCTTCTCTCTTCCTTTGTCATCTTGCCCTTCATACTGAGTAATATGTCTATCGCTTCATCTGCAAGAAGCAAGGATCAAATGATTAAGGCTAGCAAAGAAAATGCAGATCAAATCAACAAAATGATAATAAACTTACCGTATCAGATAGCTAAATTACGCTTGATGGCACAAAGGAAGCACCTATAGCTGAATAGCACCCTTCGAGGGAGCCAATTGACTGAACCTTTATGGCCTTCCCGGATCAGGGATGGATGGAGTCGATACGTCAGAAGTAGTTCAAGGTTGCCATCTTCTTCTCCCCTAGAGTGGTGCAAGGCATATTCCAAGTCTTGTTCAGGTCGCACCTGCTGCAGATGGGGATGGTCCTATCCCTATTCACCTTTTTACATAAACAAACTTATACTTCCATCCATGGATGAAGTAAGGCTTATCCGAGGCAAACATGTAGTTGAGTCAACTAACTATCCAGTACCAACCCTTCCCCCCAACACGTCATATTATTACATTGGATGATGTGCACATATGAGAAAGGTAAGGCTGTGTACTCGACACGCTTAATCTTACAAGTTGTAATGAACAATAGAATGGACAACTGAGCATTGGGAACAAGTTGGGAAATCGCAATAATGTACATTTGGAGGATTTCCCTGACTATCCTAGGAAGCGAAAAATAAAGGCCATACTCTGAGGCTTCTAAGTAGAGACCTATATATCCCGGTAGGGGGTTATCTACGGTATCTGTATGCGAGGGAATGATCACCCTATAGGTGTATCGAAAAGAATACTTCACCTAAAATTCGATGATTTTCTTAAGCTTATGATGGAAGGAGGGTTTGGTATAGTTGGAGCCAGACCTGTCCTCTTAATTAGACCTGGCAGGGCCACTAGAAGAGGTTGGATCCTGCTCTGACTCCTTAACTATGACTGTGAACAGTGCACCTACGCTAGTAGAATGCCCAAGAAGTGGGTTAGCTATAAATATCTCCCACGGATATGATATAGGCCTGCACGAAGAGTAGGAGTCAAGGGATAGAGAGCTACTAAAACTCTCCTCAAGGAAGCCCAGATTTGCCTGAAGGAATTCTCGCAATAAAATCACTGCAGGTGGAGTTTGGGGGTGCTTAGAGTCCGATATAAAGTTTTTATTTTTAATCTTCCAAGGGGCCGACGACTTCTTCAAGGGGTGAGTTTGGGCATGGGTCGGAAAAATTATTGTCACACATGTCCTTTTTGAAGCCCAATAAGGTGCTAGAGAATGATCCCAGCGAATAAGCAAACAATAGCATAGCTATGTTGCAAGAATGGTAAATGAAGGAGGAAAGGACGGATACCTTTGTGATTGGCGAGGTAAAGGAATAGGTCTTTCAGAGCTTCTCTCTCTAGCTTTCTCTCTCTAGAATTTTGAGAAGGGCGCGCGAATCAGAATGAGAAATTATTTAGAAGCAAGGCGCATATATGTGCATTTTATTTGCCTCCAGGAGCTCGATAAAATCTGATGATCCATATTGGATAAAATGCTAGGTTTGAAAACCGAAAATGGGCCAAAAAGAAAAAGGAAAAAGAGAAAATAAGGGCTTGAAAAGTGAATATGGACCCTATGGGAAGGCCCGGCCAAATGGAGAGGTGATTCCTCTTCCATTCGGTCAAACCGATAGAGAGAATATCCCGATTAACCGAATAGAGGAGAAATTCCTCTCTGATTCAGTTTAGCTGAATGGAGAAAACCTCTCCCCTAAACCGAATAGGGAGGAACCTGTCTCCGATTCGATTTAGCCAAATGGAGAGAAGTCTCCCTTGTTCAGTCAAACTGAATGGAGAGGGACGCATTTTCCACTCGGTTAACCTAATGGAGAATGAGGGCTTCCATCCATTTGGTTAGCCGAAGGGAAGAAAGATATCTTCTCTTCGATCAGCCCATCTGGGGGACAGATCGCGATGATCCTTCTCCCATTTGGCTTCTCCATTTGGACACATAAAAAAAAGAGAGGAAAAAGGGAAAAAAATCGGCTTATCCATCGCGTGTACAAAAGTGGGTAATGCGAGAACATCTTCGCATGACATCCATGGTTCAGAGTATGAAAAGAAATCCATGGGAACAAACAACGAAAAGCACACGCATAAAGGGTATAAAAATTGTGATGCGTTGAAATTTATGCGAAGTCAAACAAGCAATGATGAACACGTCATTAAGAACAGAAACTTTAAGTACACGATGAAAATAAGCAAAAACAGTAATGAAGGTACCGATGCTATGACTTAGATACACATCAAATGAGAACATGGATGCCCATTACAAGTAAACAAGAGTGAAGTTAAGGATGCTATGGTGCTTCAACTCATCAGCGATAAAAGAGAAGCCATAGCTGACATGGCATTAATACCACGAAACCAAGCCAAACTCTTTTTTGGATGAAAGATGATTTTTCTGCTCCTTAGGAAGGAGTCTGCTTCGGTC
This sequence comes from Lophocereus schottii, assembly GCA_002740545.1. NCBI lineage: Eukaryota > Viridiplantae > Streptophyta > Magnoliopsida > Caryophyllales > Cactaceae > Lophocereus > Lophocereus schottii. The sequence continues at coordinate 8,461 of NCQV01116962.1, forward strand.
AATGGATGGGTTACACGTCTCCAACCTAGGAGTAACCTCATCCTTCACCTTCAAATGGAGTTGTCTTTGCTATAAGGCGATGCTCGATTCTTCATTCAAGGGACTGACCCCTGTCTCCATGAGAAAGTTCATCTCTTTCTCTCTTGGTGGGAACCTTTTTTGCATCTTCAGGGGGATGCCCTAGGCAAGATGAAGAGGAAGTGCTGAGGAGTTCGAACTCTTCACACCCTCATAGCCGACTAGGGCATTAGCACTCGCCTCTTGCCGATCGCACTAAGTGAGTCGGTCGCCCTTGGCGTCCAACCAAATCTCAAGACTCTCTCAGTGGAACCTCTTCAAAGCCTTGTTTAAGTATTAGGCTATGAGGTGAGAGACGATCCGGAAACGAATTGCCTCTTCAAGAACATAAGCGTAGAATACCAATTGTGTTATCTTGGGAATCCCAACATCATATGCATAGCACTCAACTTTGGCCTTTGCGAAGCAAGCGCAGAGCGATGACCAATGAGGTGGAAAAGGTCTGGGCAGAGGGATTAAGGGCTCAACACAAAGTTTTCTAAAATCAAACTGCGATAAGAGAAGCTCGGCACCCTACTCAATCCCAAGAAAGAGAAATACGTGCTTGGACATTATAGCTATGTAAATGAACAAGGCCTCAAAAGGAGGCAGTGGGCATATTTATAATACTTCGAAAGGCTGAACCAAATGAATCCACATCTCATCCGTACACCTCGAGAGGTGTTCTGCTAAGATGTGAGAGGCTAAATGATTGGGATATTTAGCGACCCATTCAATAGGAAGGTGACATATGACGCTGACCAAGTCAACATGGGTCAGAGTTGATCACAAGGAGGCTAGAAGGATGCTAGGGGTATAATCGTAATTCACACCCTAAATGGGCATATTACCATTCTATCCTTGGGTGCTAACCCCAACACTATAATTATTCCAATGTTTCCTATTTTGGGGGACTTTTACTATTCACAAATTGACTACCTCACCTAACATTCTCCCAAAACCTAAACTCTCTCTTCCTCTCTACTGTTTTTTCTTTGTTTGCTTCCATAATTTTTCCTGAAACTGACTTGAGTTTCGGAGGGGCCTTCCTGGGGAAAAAAAAAACCCAGGTCAACCTTCGTGCAGGTCTTCAAGGAGGGTACACGTTAGCTTGCGCGATCAACTGATACATCAGCAACACGTAAATTCAGGCTTCACCACCATTTAAGTGAGTTTCTTCCGAAACAATATGAAAATGTATAAGAAAGTTTGATTGGGAAAAAAATCTATAAGAAAGTACCGACGCCACTGAACCAACATCTTCCACAGACACTGCGCTCCCCTTTTAGCTGGGAATAACACGGTTGATGACCATATTTGACATTTTGTCTCTACTTCGAAATCTCCATTGGGATCCTTTCTTCTCCTATTCGACGTGTTTACCGGTGGTCAAGGAAGCCTATTGGGCTTGAAAGACTCAATTGCATATCTCGAATTGAGGTTGAATAAATCAGTATAAGAATCAAGTAATTCAAATTGGATTGTCCAAAGGAGATGGTTGTCCATCTATGCAGTTTGGAGGCAAAAGTGTTGGGGCTTTAGGGAGTATAGTGATGGATGACGAAAAGGAAGGGACTGGTCTAGGAATTCCCGAAGGAGAGGAAGGGCATTTTAGTCTGTTCATTAATTGTGTGTTTCTTAACCTGAGCATCCTAGGGCCTCTTCTTTTTATTGGTAAATTCATTTTTAACAATTTTTATCAACTTATATCAATTCTTACTAACTTCTAGTAGCTTCTATCAACTTTTTCAAAAAATTTTCTTTTTTTTAGCTCTAACCAACTTCTACCGACTCTTATTAATCTTCTTCAAAAATTTTTACAAAGAAATTCTCACTCATTTATATTTCTTATCAATATCCTCCAATTTCTACCAATTTTTACTAATTTCTTTCAATCTTATCTAACCTTAACCATCTCTTACCAATTATTCCAAAAAAATATCAACTTATACCAATTTTCACGTATTCCTACCAATCTTTACAAACTTCACACATTTATTAACCCCTATTTGCTAAGGAAAAGAACACCCGCCTAGTGGCTCAGCTGCAAATGTGTTGTTCTGATCGGGTGCAACTTTTTGCTCGGGTTCTATTCAAGTATATCTCGAAGTGTATGTACTGAAGTAGTCAGGCAGAAGTTCCTGAGAACATATCATATCGCCTTGGGATTAAATGTATAAATGCTTTAGATATTAATTTATTTCTCTAAATTTCATTTAGCTTTCAGTTTACTTATAATTTGTTGATTGTTTTTCATAGCTTTGCCAGACGATGTAAAGGGCAATACAAGATCTGCCACATACGTGAAGGACAAGGAAGGTTTAACTCCTCTTCTAAGAGCAGCCAAAGTCGGTAATTATCTAAATGCATGCTCGATT
>NCQV01116970.1:0-12402 GCA_002740545.1 Lophocereus schottii
ATTATATATAGCCTCCAGCCACAATGACAACCAATTTACTCTTTGGATTTTTTACAATATCAGAAGACAATTTTTTGTAATATTGTCATCAAAATACTCATATTTCCTTCCAAAGTTGGACAGAAGGCATGGAGGTTCAACCATGACAGCCAATGGGGGAGGGGAGGAGCTTGTATCAATACTCAATTCAATGTTGGGTAGAATGTATAAGTTTAGATGACAAGACATCTAGTTTTGCAAAATTTACAACAATGCCATTTTAGTTGTAAAACATACGATTCTACGTAAATAGTAACTTGGAATATGAATATAATCTTGCACTGAGGCTTTTTAATGCTAAACTTTTGAAATTTTAAAAAAATACAAGATCATACACAATTTTCTTCAACTGAAGGTTTTGGATTTCATTTACCTTTTCAAATTTTCAATAATAGCTCAACGCAATTTTGATCATTTTATGTACTCTTATTACCAGTAATTCTACTGCACACATGTTAGTATACTGATAAGTACATACCTTGAAAAGATTTATCATATAATAAAAAAATTTCATCATTCGAAATATAAAAAGGTTCATCAGTTAAATCTAAAGATTCATTAAATATAGGTTAAAGGTTCATAATTTAAACCTGAAAGAATTACAACTCAAGGTTTAAAATTTATTCAATTTGAAATGATTAGTCATACAAAATTAACATTTTTGTTATTCAAGAATTACAAGGCTCCCTGGAAAAGTTTATCATTTAAAGATGGTATAAAAAAGTTAAAATATAAAACACATTGATCAGAAAAACAAAGAGGGCAAAAGGTTCACCATTATAATTAAAAGATCCATTAGAATAAAGCATTAGAATTTAGAGTTAAGAAGGTGGCTTATGTATGTAGAAGGCCAAAAAAATTTCAAACCAATCAACATCTGTCATGTGAAAAATTAAATTCTTTTATTTTTGGACAATTAAAGTACGCCATGTGTTAAATTAATTACGGTGTTCCATTAAATTAAATATTTAATAGAAATGTCTTGCCGCCAATTAAAAAACGCCACGTAGTATGAATGATGCAGAAAGTAAATAATTATTTCTTTTAATAGAGACAAGGAGGAAAACCCTAACTGGGACTTCTTTATAAAAAGGGAGCTACCCCCCTCATTTAGGGGTCGGCATTTTATAAAAACTCATAAAGAGTTCAATACTTTTCTCTGGTAGAAGACAACAAGCACTCCAAACACGTGCCATTTATATCGGAGATTAAACTCATATCTTGATTGAGATTAAACCTCTTAGGCCCTATATCAAGATCAAATTCATTCAAATCTATTCAAGGAGATTGTGGGCTCGACGTCTATTGAACAGATTCAAAGCCTACTCGCGAATACTGTTAAGGCTCAATTGGGGGGAGGACCTTGCAAGACGCATTTGTACACAAAGCCTCATAGGAAAAGGATTGAAGTCCTTCGTATGCCCCATGGNNACCAGCCCTCTAAATTCAACCAATTTGATGGTAAGGGCAACCCCAACAGCACATTGCTCACTCCACTGAGACGTAAAGCAATGCTGGCACTGAGGGAGATAGTTTGGTGAAGCACTGTTAGTATGACGAACTTGGAGCTCAAGTCTATTAACAGCTGGGAACAAATGGAACATGAATTCCGCAACAGGTTCTACATTACTCAGCGAACTGTTAGTATGACGAAGCTGATAAATACTAAGCAGTGGAAGGATGAACTAGTCCTTGATTACATCAATCGTTGGAGATCTCTTAGCCTTAAGTGCAAAGATCGTTTATCCGAGGCCTCTGCTGTCGAAATGTCTACTCAGGGCAAAGAGTAGGACTTGCTTTATGTCTTGCAAATGAGCAAGCTTAGGACCTTTAAAGAGCTAGCTACGAAGGTACATGACATGGAAATGACGATAGCAAACTGTCGCAACAAGCTGTCTTCTTCATATGAGTTCAAGAAGGACAAAGGCGATTCTAAGAAGAGTTCTAAGCCTCAAAAGGCCTCAACAAAGAAAACTATGACTATTTTCACTGAAGAACCCGTGAGGGTTTTAGGGAAGTCTAGGCCAGAGGGGAAGAAGACTTCCTTCCCTAAAGAGACAACAAAGAAGCGCCCTACATTGAAGGAACTCCAAGAGAGGAAGTACCCATTCCCTGATTCAGACTTGTCGAGAATGTTGGATGACTTGCTTGAAAACAAGATCATTGAACTACCTGAACCTAAGCAACCAGAAGAGGCTGGAAGGACAAATGACCCGAAGTACTGTCGTTATCACAGGTTCATTAGTTACCCTTTAGAGAAATGCATTACTCTCAAAGAGCGTATCATGTAGCTGGCCAAGGATGCGAGGATCATAGTAGACTTGGTCAAAACTGCTGAAGCCAATTGTATCGGCGCTCAATTAGAGTCATCGCCTTTACGATGAGAAAGTCATACCCAATTCTACCAAGAAGAAAAATATGATTCGACTCCTTTGCCAAGAATGGAGTTATTCACAATTCAGTTCAGAAGTTTAGAGCCGGTTGTCGTGCCGCTGATGGTACAAACTCCTCCTCTAGAAATCAAACCCACTGTCGATATCCTCGAGGATGATGAAGAGGGGTAGACCCTTATTACTCGGTAAAGGCCCAGGAACAGAAAGCGAGACCAACAACTGCTCCTGCATCGTAGGAAGAGACAAGGGAGGAAAAAGAAACCTCAACATGTAAAAGGTAGGAAAAGCCCGAGAACAAACAAGAAGCAGGACGTTCAACCTATAGACCTACTTGAGCAGATGCAGCTTACTCCTGTTACGTTGCAAGAACTCTTCCCAGTGGGATTTTTTGATAGAGTCACCGTTAACATGACTTCATATAGTGAACTGGAAGATGAAGAAGACGAAGAAGTGGAAAAAGAAGAGGATTCTCCAAAAGGTGATGATAAAACTCCGATCGTCTTAGAGGCTTTACCAGCACACATGGGTTGGAGACAAATCTTTCGCTACCAGAAGAGCTGCGTCAGTGTGTTGCCACCACCCTTCACCACCCAGAACTTTATGCTAACAAGGTTGGAAACATTAGAGAATCCTCGAAAGGCCTTGCCCAGTACGCCACTTGCAACACCGCTATCACTTTCACCGATAACGACTTATTGTTAAGCTCCAAACCTCACAACCGTCCTTTGTTTGTAACCGGTTATATCAAAGAACAAAAAATCAAGCACATATTGGTGGATTGAGGTTCTGCCGCTAACATCATGCCTAAGTCTACAATGAATGAGCTGGGAATCATAGCAGAAAAGCTTCCTATGAGTCATATGGTGATTCAATGGTTTAGCTTGGAGAGTCAGCGTGCGATCAGCATGATTCGCCTAGAGAAAATAATGGGGGATCTATCAAAATTTTCAATCCTCCATGTAATTCACTCCAAAACTCATACAAATTGCTATTAGGATGCCTGTGGCTCCGTGAACATGGAATGGTGGATTTTACTCTCCATCAATGTCTTAAGTATTATCGTGGTGGCGAAAAGAATATCGACGGTGATGTCAAGCCATTTACAAAGGTAAGCATTTTACCGATGCTAAATTCTTTAAAGAGGGCACTGCACTTAAGGAGACTATGTCCTCCATAATTTCCTTCACAGGTAGCGTCGAGCCGAAGACCGCCAATAATTCCAAGGTAATACCGAGACATGACGGCGTGAAACAACAAGATTATTGTGAGGTGAACGTTGAACAAGAGATTATCACCCAACCTGTTAAACAAGCTGCTAAGCAAGTGGTGGTTTCCACAAATCACATGCCACCGATCTTAAGATATGTTCCCAAAGCTCGTCGCAAGAAAAGGGAAGCACCCTTCAGTGGGTTCATAAGTGGAAATACTGGGGGTAAGGCTATCAAGAAGGATAGCAGGGTCAACTTGAGCACCCTTAAAGAAAGTGTCACTTTGCCAACGCGAAACATGTACTAACCGAAGGTGAGCAGACCCCCTCTCCCGAATTTGTCTCTTGTTCCAAGGCCTTCTTAGACGAAGAGGAGAACTTTCCAAATGAGTGAACAAAGGAAGGATTTAACCCGAATGCATAAAAACTCATGGAGAAAGCGGGTTATGATTTTAACAATCCAGTTGCATTAGGGAAAGTAGTGGAGCTGGAAACCTATGGCCTCACCAAAACGTAAAAGAAGATTTAAGAACAAAGGGTTCTAGTAGAGGTCCCAAAAGTGGGCCTTGGCTATACATCAGTGCAACCGATCAAGATATCAGGGTGACACAAGGCCAAAGAAAATGTGGTTCAACATATCTCTACTTAAGAAATGGATGACAGTGAGGATAAAAATGCTCAACCTCTTATAAAGCCTTCTGTATTTGATAGGTTAAAAACATCTGCCTCAAGGAAACGCCCATCCGTCTTCACTAGAATTAAGAGCGGTGAAAACTCTAAGTCTTTTGTGTTCTGGAGAATAAAGAATCATGCACAACGTGTTCAACAGAATCACGAAAGCAAAAGAATTGTCAAATCCATTACCCCAACAACAAAAGGATTCAGTGTTCAATCAACTTGGTGATGGAAATGAAGTACAAAGTTCTATCCCTTCTCGCATAAAGCGGTTTTCAACTCTTGATGTGAAGAGAGATGGTTCACCAAGGGTAAAGAGATGCACTATGGTCTTTACTGGTCAGCCAAGTAGTTCTGACATCAATAAAGGAGATAAGCAAGAGGAAGTGACTTCTTCTAATTATATCATAGTCCAAGAATGTGAAGACTCAGAGTTAGAGATAGAACTTGTAGAGACTCGTGAAACTCTTGAAGACAGGTGGCAAGCTATAGTTGAAGATTTGAAGGAATTGGATCTCAAAATTGCTGAGAAACCCCGCCCTATCTATATAAGCTCATTGATTACACCTGAGGAAGAAAAGGAGTACTTCAATCTCCTCTCAAAGTACAAAGACATGTTTGCATGGAGTTACAGTGAAATGCCAGGGCTTGATTCTAAAGTCATAGTCCATCGCTTATCCCTCGGGAAGGTGTTTCGCCCAAAAAACAGCCTGAACGATGCTTTCGTCCGGAGTTAGTGCCTGAAATCAAAAGAGATGTCAACAAACTCATAGAGGCAGGATTCATTTGTGAGGTAAAATACCTGACTTGGATCGCAAACGTTATCCCTGTAAGAAAGAAGAACGAGTGACTTCGCATTTGTGTAGACTTTCGAGATCTCAACAGCGCTTGGCCAAAAGATGATTTCTGATTACCCGTCACCGAGCTCATGATCGATTCAATCATAGAACATGAAACCTGGTCCTTTATGGTGCGGGATACAATCAAATCCAACTTGCGCTAGAAGACGAAGAAGCCATAGTGTTTGCACTCCCAAAGGCATCTTATACTATAAGGTAATGCCCTTTGGTTTGAAGAACGCCGGAGTGACATACCAAAGAGCAATGCAAACTATCTTTGACGACATATTACATAAAACAATGTAGTGCTATGTTGATGATCTGGTGGTCAAGTCAAAAAGGAGAATAGACCACCTAAAAGACCTTCATCGAATTTTTGATAGGCTGAGGAGATGTTAGCTAAAGATAATTCCACATAAATGTGCGTTTGCTGTCACTTCAAGGAAGTTCCTAGGCTCTATGGTCAGCATTTTAAAAGAACTCACAAAGAGCTCAAGACTTTTCTGTGGTAGAAGACAATAAGCATTCCAAATATGTGTTGTATACGCGCGGAGATTAAACTCATATCTTGATTGAGATTAAGTCTCTTAGACCCTCTCTCAAGATCAAATTCATTCAAGTCTATTCAAGAAAATTGAATCAGATGATTTATTACACTTGTTCTTATAATAGTTATATAGAGATTGTACCTATTCTTTGATATAAATACAAAAATTCAATCAGGGATAACCACCCAAAAACATAACTAAAAATCTCTTAAGAATCGCTTAAAATAGAAGTTTTTAATTAAGTTAATTTAAACGACTTAACAAAGGCGGTGATTATATAAATAAAAAAAGTGGTGTCTAGGCAAGATATAAAGCATGATTTAATAAATTACATTTGAAAGAAGATAATATTTTTTTTTATCATCAAAAAACTAGTCGGAGTGCACAATTTTTTTTAAAAAAGGAAAATAAATATTGCAAATTTCTCAAAATAGGAATGATTACAAAGAGGGATTACAAACTAGTTAACATCAACAAAACACAAGCTCCCGACAATCACTAACATATTGCACAACCGTAACATAGATCAAACATTGAATAGTCTTTAGAGCAGGTCAGCCGGATGCCACACATGCGAGAAGGGGGGCTTGTGTACCTGTCTTATTTGCTGTGACTGGCGTGGAAATTGCTCTAGCACGCGTGTGGGACTGCATATGCGGTCTGCCCTGTGTAATCTTTTGTCGTGTTGTGTTCTGAAACATCGCATTTTGTTGGGCTCCATAAAGTGGAGCGCTGCGCTTTACTCTTTGCTTAAAACAAGAGAAAAATCAAAAGTAGCCATTGCCATGCTCGATTACGAGCCTTGGGGAGGAATCGTCTCATTGCAGATACATCCATTGATCCAACGACTATATTTGTAATTTTTTTTGTATGAAAATTTTTCTATAAATACGCCGTTATTTTATAATTCATCACTACCCAAATTCAAATCATCTCCTATGAAAAATTCTGAGTTGTGAAAAAGATTGTGGAAAGTGAAGTAAAGAAAATTGAAGAATTTTGCAATGTAAGTTTTTTAATTTGAATTATTTAATTATTTTGGTACGTCCAATTTATTTTAGAATATGAATTATGTATTTGAAATAATAAGTCTTGTTTATGATTTAATTGTAGATAAATTTTGAGAAGTTTATTTGAAGACTCAAGGTAGAAGTGAAGTGAAGTAATTATAACTTATTCTTAAATTATGACAAGAATGTTAGAAGTCTATGCTTATAATTTTGTTACATTTTTAATTGAAAATTGACATGTTTAATTAGAAGACGTTAAAAATTTATGTTTATAATTTTTAGACATGTTCAATTGAAAGTTTGTGTTTAATTAAAAGAAGATGTTAGAAGTCTATGTTTGTAATTTATTTACTTGTTTAATTGAAAATTGGCATGTTTAATTGAAAGTTTACATGTTTAATTGAAAGAAGATGGCTTGTACAAATTTATGTCTGTAATTTTTTTACATAATTGATCAAAATTAACATGTTTAATTTAGAAAGTTGTTAGAAGTTTTATAATGTTTTTGACATGCTTGATTGGAAGTTGACATGTTTAATAAAAAAAGATGTTTTGACAGGTTTAATTGAAAGTTGGCATGTTTAATTAAAAAACATGTTAGAAGATTATGTTTTTAATTGTTTTGACATGTTTAATTGAAAGTTGACATGTTTAATTAAAAAAGATGTTAGAATTTTATGTTTATATTTTGTTTACATGTTTCATGGAAAATTTACATGTTTTATTGAAAAAGATGTTAGAATTTGTATATAACTTGAACTTTAGATGAATTTTACAAATTTAAATTTAAAATTTAAATTACTCAATATATGTAGGTGTGAACATAAAATGGATCCTAATGACAATCAATTGTTTATGCATTTACTAATCAGTGAAGATTCACAACAAGAATTTAGGAATAGCTCGAACCTTTTCCCGCACCCCCCAAATTGGCAACATTACCCACCACCACAATGCCTTCCCCACTTTATTTCCACCATTATCCACCACAACATAATGCCTCACCACAAAGTCATAATGCCCCCCAAGTCCTAAGTCTTAGCTACGGGTTAATACTTCCTCCATATCACCCATTAGAACGTCATCGTGCGACTTCATCAACTCCTCCACCTCAAACTCCGCCCAGTAATAACCCCATCAACAATGAGGGTGCCGTCCAACCTCCAAGTGGACATTAGAAGAGATTCGCCGCTTGGTAAAGTTGTGGATAAACATAAGCACGAACCCTGATAAACCTCTATTTGGAGCTCATTTTAGCCCCTATTTGATTTCTTTTTCCCACAAGTTTTATGTTGCATCTTGATGAAAAAGATTCAAATTTGTCTTCTTCGGTTCATATTATGCTTTATAAGTGGGTTTCCTTATTCTCAGGAGTTCTTGCCGAGAAGATGAAAAAATCACTAGTTTTGATGGTAAAGAAGGTCATGGGGACGTGTTTCAAGGAAGAAAAGAGATCCTATGAAGTTCTAAGGGTCAAAAAAGCAAGTCTAAAGAGGAAAAGAGAATGCATGATTGGCCATGCACTATGGCACAACCGTACAGAAATCCTACATTAAAGACCCGATTTTCCTAAGCTGTGCACGGGCAGTGCAATCATGCATTTTGCCAGTGCGTGGGGTGCTCGAGTGCCCATGCGTCTTCCCATTTTTCGAATTATTTAAGCAGATCTTGGACTTTATTTGAGGCATCTCTTATACTATCTTAGGGACTTCTCCTTTAACCATTTTAAAGGTTTTTATTAGCCACCTAAACCCCATTAGGGGGAGAATAATTTAGAGGAGATTAGTGTATATCATATACAAGATTTTGGATTTCGCGATTCAAGACTAAGTTTCTCTTCTCTCTCTCTCTCTCTCTCTCTCTCTAATTTCATGATTCTTACTTTGTTTACTATTTTATTAATTATTTTCTTTGATTTTGTGAATGTTTAGTTGTGATTAAAGCTATGATATTTGATTGTGATTAACCCCTAGGATGGCTAGTTGATCTTATTTAAACCTTAGCTACCTTGTTTATGTTTGGATTTAGGGTTTTCTTTCACACCTACCAAGTGTTTGATGAAATGCTTGAAAGAGCTTTCATCTGCGTTTTGGTATAATTGACTTATGATGAAAGGGGAGATTGATTGTCTAGCATGGGTAGAGATGATAGTTAGTGTTTGGATATGAAAATAGTCTAAATCCTAACTAGGTCTAGGGTTGTTACTTTTGTAATTTGATTGGACTAATATTTGAAAATAGATTGGTAGAACAATTAAACTGGCATTTAACCCTTGAAAGGGTGCTTGGGTGAGTTTTGATGGTGCAATCGATCATGTTTGAATGCTAGCATAACTTGAAAAGGTTAGGATTTGACTTGATTAGTTAGTTAATCTTAAATTTAATTATAATCGAAGTCCTTTTTGTTTGCCTTAATAATTTAGTTCCTCTTCCTATCGCTTTTTATTCTGCCTAGATTGAGACGCTTTAGTTGGCTTTAGTACTTGAAAACACAACTCCCTATGGATACGACCCATACTCGCCGGTTTCTAGCTACAACTATACTTTGCACTGACGGTATAAATTTTTAACATAACAAGTCCCCTCACTGGAGCGGATCAAAAGAAAATGGATTTTTGGACTAAAATTGCCCATGCCTACAACCAGCATACTCCCAATGGAGCTACAAAGAGAACAGGAACGGTTCTCAATGCCTGTTGGAACTGAGTAGCTTCACTTGTGTTCGAATGGTGCGTTTGTGTGGCCCAGGCATATCGGGAGAAGGCAAGTGTGGTGAATGAGGAAAATGTTATACAAAACACCCAAGATCTATGTGTACGTATGTTGGGAAAACCCTTTGACCTCATGCATTGGTGGGTATTGTTGAGGAACCAACCTAAATAGGAGACATTCTTCAATCAATCGGTATAAGCATCTTCCAAACTGCAAAGAATAATTGAGGTTGGGGCATACTCTGAGAGCAACACAACCAGCAACTCTGGCACCCACAATAGCTTTGGGCCCCTGGCAACCCTAGCCAGCGAAGATAAACCAACTGAAGAACTTAAAGGGCTTATTCATCTCATTAGAAGGAAAGCCACCAAGAGAAAAGCGAAGGAGAAAGTACAAGATCGGGTGTTGGATGTAGTGACTAGAGAGCTATCAACCTTAGGGATAACAAATGCAAAGAACAACACTATGTTTGAAAGACATGTCATAGCACAAGAATAGAAGGCGGATGCAGCTTAGAAAGATATTAAACTAAGAGATCGACATGAATGCCTTAAGCAGATGAAGTATGAAGACAAAATTTTGAAAATGAGCATTGCTGAGATGCATCCTGAAAATCAGGCTCGACACAATGAGTGATCCATCTTATCTTTGTCATTATCAACAGATGGCTTGAGCTTCATACTAAAGTCTTCTAGTGATGATTCACCAATGATGGAAACTATACTCAATATGATCTTAGTGTGAAGGCATTAGAGTAACATGAAGATTAGACAACTTAGACAAGAGAATAGGACTTCATCATCATCGTAAAGACCAAGAAAGAAGAACAAATTTATAAGGATAGATTGGCAAGAAACATACGATCGCCTCTACGAAGACAACTTCACGGAAGATTCAATCTACAACGAACCCATTTGCGGCTTAGATTTTGGATGTGAAAACACTTGTTCCTTCACATTGTTGAGGTACAATGGTTCCAGTAGGCGTGATTGTCGCTACTCACAAAGTGCACCACAGCTATGCGAATGTTGGCTTATGGGATATCAACAGATTGTGTTGATGAGTACTTGAAGATTGGTGAAAGCACGGCTATGGAGTGTATGAAATTTTTTTCCGCTAGAATCATTCAAGTGCTTGGAGAGGAGTACTTAAGAAACCAACCCAAGCTGATGTTGATTGTTTATTGCAAGTGACAAAAGCCCGGGATTTTTCTGGTACGTTAGGAGGCATTAACTGTATGCACTGAGAATAGAAGAACTGGCCATCGAGTTGGAAAGGAATGTTTGCAAAAGGTATATATAGAGTCCCACTTTGATTCTTGAAGCAGTTGCTTCTTATGACCTTTGGATATGACATGCCTTCTTTGGGTGCCTGGGAAGCCTCAATGATTTAATCGTCCTTCAGCGATCCGATGTTTTCTAACAGCTGTATCAGGGTCGGGCTTCAAATGCAAATATGTTATGGTCAACAGTTGCAAGTACAATATTGCATACTTCTTATCCGATGTAGTTTATCCAAGATGAGCAACCTTCATCAAAACTATCCCCCTCCCTTAAGGACTGAAGGCAAGATTGTTTGCCGAACATCAAGAGCGCTTAGGAAGGACATGAAGAGAGTATTTCGGGTTCTATAAGATCGGTTCGCCATCATCCGTGGCCCTGCTCGGAACATGGACAAGGCTGAATTAGGTATGATAATGAAAGTATGTGTTATGCTCCACAACATGATCGTCGAGGATGAACGTGATTCGTATGACCTTGCCTATGATTATGTTGATGTGGAGGACGTCCGTGCTACACAACCTACCTTTGTAGAGTAGTACAAGTTTATGATCCAGATAGGCATACACATCTCCAATTAGACTTGGTTGAAGAAACATGAAATCAACATACGGCACGACATGGATCACAATCGTAGTTGTTATGTGTTATTTGTCAATTTTTTGCGCTGTATTTTCTTGAAAATATTGAATCTTCGTCTTATACTTTTTTTAAAATGTGGAACCTTCATGTTGTATTTTTTTTTAATGTTCATCCTTCATATTGTAGTGGTTTTTAATTGAATTAATATCTATTCTATCTTCATTCACTCGTTCAAACAGTAAAAATTAAATACTTTTTAACATGTTCAATCACAAAAAATTAAGTGATCAATTTCTAGGAAATTTAAAATAAAATTAAACATTTTTTTGGATCAAAAAACAAATATTCCTTTATTCAGACAATAAAAAATATTAAATAAGTCGTAAAGTTAAAATATTAACATAAAATTAAAATGATAAAAGTAATAAATATGTTTAAAGGTGTGCTCTATTAGAAATATGTAATTCAACTATCCTGGAATGAGTTCTATTTGATGGGAAAGTGAGGGATGCAAGTTTCAAAAATGTGAAAATTTTGCTCATGTGGTATGCCAGAGAGTAGAAGTCAAGCTGCAAATGCTCTCGACATTCCTAACCCACATTCCAAATTTTGGAACTTCATCATGTTACGTCAGTAAAAATTTTATTTTTTAGAACTCACATTTCTTTACTTCTCCAACCCATGGAACTCTATCTTGATTTACCATATAAAATATTTCTCATGGAGTCACTTTATAACACATATTTTTTTGCCTCTCCTTAAAAAAAAAAAGAAAAAATTGAGTTTGAAACAAAAGAAATAAGAAAATAAAGGAACAACAACAACAACAACAACTCCTCCTAGTGTGGGTCCCGCTTCGCGGGGTCTGCGGAGATCCAGCAGTAGGCAACCTTACCCCTACCGGTATTCCTACCCATAGAGAGGTTGATTCCTAAAGACCCACAAAACAGTTTTTGGGAAAAACAGTTTACAGAAGAAAAACAATTTTGAGAAAAGGGGTAAGTAGAGCAGATTATCAGGGAGCGGATACCTACCTCAACAAACCTGGGGCATCAGAAGCCACCACAGCCTTGCCAAGCACGACCTGCAGACAAGCACACAAAAACCCGCCCCATCCC
>NCQV01116974.1:0-10123 GCA_002740545.1 Lophocereus schottii
ATATATATATATGCATATAAATATATGCATATTTGTATATATATGTATGTTTGTGTATATATGTGTATACGCATATATATGGATATAATGTATATATATATGTATATATGTATGTGTGTTTGTGTGTGTGTGTCTATAGATATATATATATATATATATATATTTATATATATATATATATATATATGTATATATATATGCTATTCATTAATGACTTAATTAAATGCGGATTGTATTAGAGAGAAGTTGGTTAAGGACTTTAATGTGGATATGTTTAGCTACTAACGAACATCAAAAACATTAGCACAAGGAGGTTGACACTTCAGTGGTTTGATATATACCCAGACAGCCTTTGCTCGATCATCTGCGAACTTTTTATCCTTCGCCTTCGTTGTGTTTTAGAAAACAACTTTGCAGCAGTGACTATCTCTTTTGCTTTCCTCTATATGAGTAAATTTCGAAATTATATAAGCAACTAAATGTGTTAAATGGTCTAGCATTATTAAAACACAACCTATATAAGCAAATGCGTACCATCTTCTTTACAATTGCAGAAGCTGAAATTGATCCCTAAACATGACGAGTCCCAGCTTTAGGCCCAGTGGCTTTGTTCAGCTTGGACTACCTCGATCTCTTCAAAAAACCTGCTGATGTCAGCTTGTGATGCTGCAGCTACTGCCAAACATCAGGACATAGCCACGGTATCACATCAGTCGGCTTCTTTTTACTCACTTTACACACCATGTCTTTAAGACGATTCTTCGCTTTGTTCCAATAGGCTTCCTTTAAAAGAGATGCATGCTGAACTGCCCAGCAGTATCGATCCTGCATTTCTCAACAATTATAAATATCAAAAAAATGAAAGGATGGAATCACAAGAGATGCACTCATTATTGTATGCTAATTACAACTATGTAGCATGAGAAAATAGAATTCTGATCACAAAACTGTAGAAATTTAACTACCAAACATAGAAGAAACTGAACCAAATAATTCAGATTGAAATACATCAAAGGAACTTTAGTTACTCGGACATGTGCACAATCAAGTCCCCTGCAACTTCCACTCTTGGGTGGGATTACATTCATGTCATTTCCTTAACTATTTTATGGAGTAAGAGTGGGAAACGTGAGTAATATACACGCTCTTCTCACTTTGCCTATTGCATTGTGCTTTGCCTACTTGCAGGGCTGCTAGCATTAGAGATAATTTTCCATCAGTTTACTTTGTTCATTTCATTGATATTCTAGATGCTAACAAACTATCCCATGCAGTAAAGCTGGTTGCTTTAACAACCCTAATTACCATCCCTTTTTCATATGGTGTATGTGAATGAGGTCAAGAATTGTATTTTGAGATTAAGGTATCAATTAGTAGAAGGGATATAGCAATGAAATAGTGGGGTTTTAATTTTTCTAAAAAGGAAAACACACAAAGCACACTATGCCTTGGTAGCTAGGCTTTCTTACATTCTTTGTTGTTTTTCTTAATTCAACTTCACTATCATTTGTATCCAACGATGATAATCATGCTTGAATTAAACCATCCAACATATTTTAATTGCTAACATATTTTACTTGCCATGAACATATTTTGCAGATCAAGCAAATAACCAGAAAACATAAATAAATATATATACATATTCTGAATGCATTCCATCAAAAGGTTTTGATATGATTCGGTACCTCCCTCCAACATGTGTAAGGAGCCCTATAGAGTGACTTGACGAGACACTTTGTTCTCGTCAAACCTAGTGGAAAAACAAACTTCAATATAGCAAGGCTCTAATCAATGTAAAAAGCAAATGAGAAAATAAAACTGCAAACAGAGAAAGTACTATCTATATGTTCTGTTGACACTCACCATAAATCCTCAGGGTAAAGAACCTCCAAGGTACCTGGATTGCCCGTTGCATCTGATAAAGCATCAGATATGATTCTATCATCATGGTATATCAGTGCCTGATCAAGTGGTTGTGAAGGTGGTTGCGTCTCATTTGAATCAATAAGTGTACCTTTAGTTGTCCTCTTCGCTTATCTCGGCCAAACATTAAACCAGATAGAACTTGTGAATTAGATGCCATCTGTGAAACCATTAACAAACAATTACGCATATTATATTACTTAAATTATTACCACTTTAAAAATAGTATTAGACTGAAAACCTCAAAAATGAACACAAAGAAATATTAAAGGTACCATAAATACACATGCAAGAGGTTATGTTTCCGAGTTGCGTATTTGCACATAGGTGCACCAAAACACATTTGACTATTTGGCTAAACCATTGCATACAAGAGGCAAAATTTCAGCAGCATTTCCTTACAGTTCTCCAAACTATGAATTTTGAAGATGAGTCAAACATATGATCGTCATCTCCAAAATCACATCCAGAGAAAGTAAGGAAATACTAGCCAATATTTGCACAATGTATGTAATGATTTTGTTGCCAAACAATCAAATATCATAACACTCTTGAACTGTCCAAATCGGACAATTTAAAGATGTATACATGTTATAACTTTTCATTAACAATTTACTTATAGATATTAGTAGCAGCATCTTCTAAATACTTTCATAATTAAAGACCCTATCCATAATATTAATAAATAAATTGTTTCCAAGATGTCACATGTAGAAATCTTTGAATGGGTATTCTAAGCTTAATGAAAGAATTATGTTCGTAGGAATATCCTATACATATAATTCATCTATATGCATGATTCACACACCAACAAATCACAACATTAATAAACAAACAATACCGATCAAAGTAAATAGAAACTCAAATACACAAGCTTCGCGTCAAAAGAGATAACTTATAATTCATCCAAGCAAGTACACTAGCACCAATAGAAATCCAAACTTAATCCATTATCATAGCATAGGTAGGTACAAATTCACTTACCAGTACCCACGCAGTTGAATATTAAACTAGATCTGAGGTGCTGCCCACCTCAGTTTCTGTCTTATCTACGTCTTCCTTTTGCTATTCCTAGTGACAAGAAATGAAGCCAAGCAATTCAAGGCATATCAGCCATACAGAGATTAACAAAAAAGAAATTATAAACTTGTGAATAAGCCCAACAATCTATCAATTACAAGACAAAGTAGACCGACAATTGAGACCATAAACCATGTGAAAATTTAGAATGCATAAAATTATATAAACTCCGTAGATGAACAACATTTTCCAAATTATACTCTTTTGTAATTTTGTGAAAAAATTTAGGTCCACAATTTTTTTTTCCTAAAAAAAATTCTCAGTTTGAATTTATCAGATTCCTTTGCCAATGGTGGAGTATTGAACATTCAATATTAGGATTGAGATGAAAATTAAAGAACATAAACATTAGCTGTTGCAGTATGCATTGAGCAACAGCAGTATGCATTGAGCAACAACATGATAGAATTTGGCACAGAGACATAGAAGAAGCACAGCCATAAAATATCCTGCAAATAATTACGTAAACATGGTATAGGACAGAGTGGAAGCATAGGCACTCAATTGTTGTGTCTTGAAATATTGGACAAACATTTTCTTGAATAGCTACTGGCTCTACTAGTATCCACTGTAACATCTTGGTTACGGATGAGCATAACAAGAGTGAATGTAAACATGATGCAGGACAACACTTCATTACACTTCTAGGAATAAGATGAAGAGATTTACAAAATCCTATAAATAATTACGCAAAGAAAACATTAGTTTCCTGTAACAAAAACCTCTAAAAATTAGTATCTATTTTATGACTACCAACGTCCACAATATCTACCTTTGTTTTCTAAATTTGGTTCCATACTCTGTCCATAATATCATTGTGAGACAACCAAACAATTCTACGCTTATGGTTTTTAAGAACCTTCTGTCAAGCAACATGAGGAAATGGTCACCAAGCCACTTATACCAATCATCTCTAACATTCATTACCCAGAAGCAACAATTCAGAGTTTATATAATTATGTTGGCTAATAAAGAGCATTTCTGATTTGCAAATTAAAGAGTGATATCAAGAAAGAGTAAACATTAAGTCGATAACAAGATGACGGGAATTCTTATCCAATCCCTCAACTAAACTTTTTTGTTTTGCATTCGGATATATCTTGTAATTCGCAAAAATCAAACACACAATCATATTAACCCAAAAAACAAAGTCCAGTCACCATTTTTATTTACATCCTTTTGATTAATCAGAAACATTTTTTCACCTATTTTCTTCACCAAATGTGAATGATAGGAATAAAAGAAGGCAGCATAGATGTCCTGCATCCCTCTTATCAATCATGTATTTTGTTACCTGAAAAGCTTTTTCCTGGAAAATATGCTAGAGAATAGAGAGCTAGTGTTAATAGGCAATGTATAGACTGGTAAAGCCTACATCTATTTTAAACCTTGGATCCCATCAAGCATAAGTCTTTTCCAAAGGTCATCACATTAACACACCCACTTCTTTTCTTTTTCTGTGTTTTCTTTTTCTTGGTGGTAAGGAATGGGTTGCAGCACTCATCAGTTAATTTCCCTGACATCTCCTGAGGAAGGCTGGCCTCTGCCCCCCATTTTCCATATCTTTCTTTAATAGCAGGAAAATTCAGGTGATCACCCACTAAGAACATATGATCACTATAACTATTAAAACTAAGTTAAAAGAAAAGAAAAGAAAGGAAAAAAGAAGTAAAGCGCTGCTTGACATACGACTAGGATTGTAACTAAACATAATAGCTTCGGTCAAAGCTTGGCTTGAGCTTGGTCACATCCAAACTCAAGTAAGCTTGAATATTTGTTGAGCCGAATCTCAATTTCCGAGCACATGCTGAAAACCAAAAATAAGAAAAGAGCATGAAAATACACAAGTATCAAATAGAGAGTCCTCTGTTTTAATTTCTAATAGGAAAAACAATCCCCACTTTTTTTCACCCTTGAAATACATCCTTTTGATTAATCACAAACATTTAGAGAAGAAAATAAAAAAAACACAAGCTAATTATAATTCGATCCTATGTATATACCTGCATTATATATACATACCCAGGCAGACTAGCTAGTTGTTGTTGTTAGAAGTTTATTTGATGTTTATCAGTAGCTAAACATATCCACAAGGAGAAAGAGGCATGATTCGAAAGCAAAGATCCCGAAAAGAACACCAATTCAAACTAACACAAGGCAAACGTCAACATTAACATGCATTACCCAGAGGCCAATCAGTAAGATTAAATAGCAATTTGAATACAAATCCGTTAATTCCAATCAAACATGAAAACCCCACACAAGGACATGTGATAACTTCAAAAAAAAAGTTAAAGCTAGATTAATAAGTAGGATGAATGGGAATCAAAAAGGGTAAAAATGCACAAGTTAGATCTACAGAGAGTAGTAGAAAGTAGAAACTTAAATAAGCATAAGGGGAAATAGAAAATGGGTAAAACAACAGGACACACAAAGTGGGCAAAAAAGGAAGCGTAATTAAACTTTGACTAAAATCTGAATAAAGTCAAATCAATGTAATAACATGCCTAAGATGGAAAAGGAGAATGAACACATACCTCTTGAGCCAATAGTCAAGGAAGAATTGTTGTTCCAAATAGGAGCACCAGAGTTGGTGGTGAAGAAAGGGGAGTTGTAAGCACTTGATGGCCGATACTACAGTACAACTACATTTAACACCAACTTTGAGTAATCAACACAATGAACTACAAATCTAAAATTAAAGCCAATATAATTCGAATATGCGTGGTATACAAGTATAAAGTGCAGACCTTGTATGGATCCATGACAACTAAACAGAGAGAGAGGAGGGAAATGGGAGGTTGTAGTGGTGATAGTGCAGACCTTGTATGAAATTAATGCTAGCAGAAGATGTTTATGGTGAGCACAAATTTTATATACATAAAAACGAGAATTTCTTATATATTTATACTCACAAAATTGGAATCAATTTGAAAACAGCAAAACACAATTTCAAGGTGAACAAAATACAAGAGTGAAGCACAAGCCCCAGCATTAACAAGCATTGCCCAGAAGTTGAAAATGCAAAACCCTAATATTAAATTGGGCAAAAAAAGGAACAAAAACTTACAATTTTCACCAAAAATACAAAAATAAAGCATACCTGATTAGGGCTGTAAAAAGTCTGACCCGACACGATAACCCGACCCAAACTCGACCCGAATTTGCTGAGAGAAACACGAACACGATCTGAACCAAACTGATTTCGACCCGAAGTCCGCACAAATAAACCCATTTATTAAATGGGCCAACCTAACCCGACCCATTTTATAGCTCTATACCTGATGGAGATGAAGTAAATTCATTCTTGTTTTGTAGGGGATGGAGCAGATTCGTCATCGTTTGAGGAAATTGAGCAATCGCGTTCCATTTTTGGTGGAGATGGAGGTACTTTTGGCAGAAGAAAAGACAAGGCCTCACCACTCTCTAGTTTTCCTCTCTCCTCACTCTATGGTCTGACGAATTAGGGTTTTCTGGAAGCTTTGGGGGCTTTTGGAGGAGAAGACATGCAGCAGGAAAATCGCGAAATTAGTGGGAAGGTAATTTTGGGGGAGGGGGATTACATAACCCATTTAATATTAAAAATAAATCAAAACTAAATTATAAAATTAGAAATCAAATTTTTAATCGGTTTCCTACCAGAAACCGGGTTCTGTATCAGTTTCTAAGGTTTGAAACTGGTGGCTTCATCAGTTTGAACATTCGAAATAGCACAAGGAGTTTCTAATTGTGGTTTCCAAATGCATTTTTTGAAACTGAGTTGGATTCGATTTCAAATTTCAGTTTCTAAATGCGTGTATTTTTGTAGTGGAACCTTTAGACTAGATATATCTTCTTTGATTATTGTTGTTATTGGCTTCCTCAAACACAATCCATTAGAAATCTTTCTTGTTTGATGGATGATCTTCGCTTGAAGTTGTGATCTTGTTGGACTGTCATTGTTATCTTTTGGTCTCTCTCTGTTGGTCTTTTTGGGGAAAATTAATTTTCATTAATATCCTTATGGGCTCATCTTCGTAGATTTTTCACCTTTGTTTAATCAAATGATATTCACCTTGTATCACAGTGGGACATCCACATACATGGCTTCTCCATTGTTCAGATATATAAACATTCGAGGCTGGTATAGGAGCCTCAATAGTCATCACCAGGATGATAGGAATTACAAATGTTTGCAACACATATATGGAATAAAAGGGAAGAAAGCAGAAAGGAAACTATACTAAATAGGTCATGAGGCCCAGAAGATGGCTTATATAATCACCATGATGGTCCAAACAGTCGACAAAATGAGTACTCGACTTCATCTCCACCATATCTTCTATGGTAAGAGTCCACACATAGAACATAGATCGTGGAGGATTTAGAGGAATGAACGGAGGTCACTATTGGTAACTTAGGCAGTTAAGTGCTCCTCTAAGTGCTAAATCAAGCTTAAATATTCCTCTATAAGGATCCTCTACTACATATAGGATTGGACTGCTTCAACTTTGGGAGGCGTAATACGATTTTTCCGTGGGTGAAAATTCACATGTAAAAGAGCAGGTTAGACGAGTAAAATCCCACAGTTGAGTTATTTTCTGAATAAAATAGTGTTACTATTGTTCGAAAGCATTGATGACTGCCTAAAGATAATGAAGATCTCTTGACTAAAACTGCCACCGGATTTGATTTCTTTTAGTCTATGAGACCATTATACGAAAGCTCGTAGGAGCCCGCAAACTTTACAAAAGATTTGGGGAATATTTGTAAACCAAAGTCGTAAAATAAAATAGCTAACATTAAACATTAGCAAGTATAGAAGGAAGTAAAAGAGGGTAAAATTTATTAGCTTGATAACTCTTTATGAACCCCCAAGGGGTGTATATGTATGTTGCTCCCCACGAATGCGCTCTGTTTCGTACACTCCTTGCCACATTCCATGAATAAGGATGGAATGTGCAGGAACCCCACAGTTAAGCTTCTTGGTTTGTCTAAATCAACTAAGTTAACCAAGTAATGCAAATGACAGCGATTACCAAGGTCAGGGAAGATAGTCATGCCCATAACAAGACTCAGAATGATATAGGATTGCTAATCAGGCAAATGTTGTGCCCATCTCTCATTATTATGCATCAAATCAATGAGAATGCTATAAGGAAATTGGTCTTTCTAAGGAATAGATGATGATTGAACCTAAAAGGTGCAAGAGTTAGTCACAATGGGTGTAGAAATTTTCTCAGTACACTAACAGCTCCTATACAAATCCAAGACCCATTGGCATTGCAAAATCGAAAGGAGTTATAGTTATTTCAACAAATGAGAGGTAAAATGTGTTGGTTGTGTCCCGAAACCTCCCGAACACACCCTCAGTAATGCATCGGTCAGTTAAATCCATCACTTCACTTAACTTGGAATAGAAAGCACCAAAGCCCACATGCTCTAAGAGTGCTTGAATTTCAACTCTCTGATGTCCTAACTCCATCCAAAATTTCTCAGAGGCACTAATACCCCTAATTATATCATTCTAAAGGAACAAAAAGTGATAATTAGATCCATATTATATGGAAATAAGAAAGAAAGGTGAAGAAATAAGAACACTTACTGCATCTATAGTAGCATAGCTAGATGCATGCTAACCCGCATCTAGTAAGAGATCATGCCTATTCCATACATCAACGGGCCACCACTCCCTTTCATTAAAGCAGTCTTAGGAAGCCTTATGATGTACCACAATAGGGAAGGAAGGGAATGAAACAAAAGCTTAAATTTATGGAAAGAAGTAGGTGAAGGTGGCATTGGAAAGAAGTGGTATAGGAAAGAAATGGAAACAGGAAAACTGGAAATTAGAACTATCGATAGAACTGAAACGTTTCTTAGATACATATATCACCACTAAGAACTATTTCAAGACCCTTAATCCTGAATTTGGATACAGATTTCACCACCTAATCAAGGTTAAGACTCACTTGAATACCACTATAATATGCCAAATTAGAGATAAGCAAGTAGAGAAATTGAGGTAACAACACTGAGGAGTTTGAAACTCAATGTCAGATTTCAATTAAACATCACTCAATTACAAAATGATTAGCCAAGATAATTATAATACACACCTAAGTTCTCCCCTTAATCATTAGGTAACCATTAGAAGATTACTTAATGCTTAGGAAAGTTACTAAGTACATTTAACTAGCTAAGCGCATAGTTTAGTACATAAACGAATTAAAGCAAGAACAAATGAGTGCATCAGCTTCAAAATCATTAACCTAAACTATTCCTTGATGATCCTAGCTTGATTGGTCATGTTTGCATACCTAGGAGGAAAAACATACATGGCTGCCACTTCAAAAAGAGAGGAGTAATGCATGCTTGCCATCTTCTGCTATAGTGTCCGAATGTGAGCTTGCAAAATGGCACAATCTTCCCCTTCCACTTGGCACTTTATCAATTCATGACTCCCATGGTGACTAAGCACTAGTACACAACCAACCACACACTCACCTTGGAGAAAGCCCACCTAAGAGGGTAAACCCTCTAGGTGAAGAAACCGACTGCTAGGTGACGTGTAGACTGGCTGCTTTGCTGCCATTGGGCCACTATATTTTTATGACTAATATGGGGTTTCCTTCCATTGGAGAAAACCTCAAGATGGCTAGAAACCCCCCCTTTCTGAAAATTAGGATTTAGATAGCATTAAGGACCTTATTCACCAAGATCTTTTCAATCATGCATTTTCAGGCGCGTACCAGGCAGCTTAACAAAATGGGCTGAACTGGGCCACATAACGTGCTCCTTTTGGTCCATTCTTATAATGCCTTTAAATTAGACATCATAACTAAACTAACAAAAAAAGAATTATAATAATTGGATATCATTTAATCCAGAAAATTAAAAAAAAATACTGGGCACATTAGAGGGGTGTAACCCGAGTACCATCACTTTGTTAGCTTGCAAAACAGAGGTTGTTTCTTGGACTTGGATGCTTGAAACTGTATTACCTTGACTTGGGGAAATTGTTTGGGACATATCTGACGGATTTGCATCATCCTCCCCTTGTTTAAAATGATTTGACCTTAAATCGTACATGTTGAGTTATTTTATTTAGTTTTGATAATGACAAATCCAAGTGTAAACATCT
>NCQV01117017.1:11508-24786 GCA_002740545.1 Lophocereus schottii
CACCTTCACTAAGCTCAACATAATCTGGGCTTCCCAAGGTTTCAATAAGCTTATTATTCTTCCGATTTTTACATTTATTAGTATAATATTCTACTTCTCCGCACGCCCAACATTTGTAGTTATTTTTTACTGGAAGATAATAAGCTGCTTTCCGCAAAAATCTATGTATTTTAGGACTTGATTTTTTATAATATTTTCTTCTATATTTCTCTCGCTTTGCTTGTTAAAGTCTTTTTCTTATAAAATTTTCTTTTCCCTCTTTTTTTAGGTTCTTTTCCCCATTTGAAGGTGAATCCCAGCAAGTTAAGAACTGCATCTTAATCGTCTTTTGCTTTTGAAGATCAAGACACTAATCATTGACTCATTTTCTTAAATAAGAAATTCTTGAACCAAAGGTGTCAATGACATCTGTTCACTCAAGCCATGCCATCTATTTTTCATTTATTATGGAATTTATTGGATATGACAATTTGTCATAGAACATACTTAGATTAGTTTCATTATGTCAAATTTTGTAATAATATTAACTGAATTCACCAATATAATTTCCTAGGTATCTCACGTCCTATAATTCAATATTGTTAATCTTTCATTCCCATCTTCAGAATCAAGTTTAGCTCCTATGAATTTAGTTTTGATTTCTTTGCAAAAATTTCTAAACATAGTACCAATGTTTCCATCATTCTCAATGTATTTTTACCGACTTCATTTAATAAATCATACCAGTCAGCTACAGTGTTAGAAAAAGTATGTTCAATATAGTTTAGGAAGTTTGCAATAGTCCTTGTAGTATTTAGGCTTAAGACGCTATTCATTCCTCTTTTCGAGCGCTCAAATATTTCTTCTCTATTACGAGCTCCATCAATGTTTAAGATGTATCCTGTTTGGCTAATTGGGATAAGACCAATTCCTTTACTACTTGTGGTTTTCCTTAGGATGAACCCAAAGAAACAATTGGTTGTACGTCCTACTGGAACGTACTTAGGTCTTATAAAATGAGTATTTCTTTAAGAAGATTCACCAAATTCTTCAGGTTTCGGGACAACAATATTAACTAGATTGATTTCTATTTCCCCTGTGTCTAGTTCTTCTCCAATCTTATTGATCTCATTTTCAACAGCCATTTTATCATATTTCTTATCCAGTTTTCTCCTAATTTCTTCTAAGGGTAATATATCGAGATCTTCTAATTTAATTAGATTCATCTGCTGATGTATTTTTTCTTCTAATTGAACAGTATTAGTCTCTTCATTATTATCAAATAACAAATTATTTTCATCACTAATTGCATCCATGATCTCTTTGAATTTTTCTGGATTTTATTCTTTCTTAAACATTTTCTGTAGCTCTTGAAGAATATATTGCTTATACTTCATCTTCTTTATCTACTTTTTTAGCCAATTTTTCACCTGATTTTTTTTCCTGCTTTTTGAATTTTTGCATCTTATAATGGAAATGGATTTTTTTTTTTTAGGTTTTGAAAATAATTTTTATGTTGAAATGGAGTACTAATATTGGAAGTAGATTTTCTGGTATGTCTAACTTCATTGATAAGAGAAAGATAGACTGGGACCAGGACAAGCAGGTGATGATTCAAGTATTAATTACAGTTAATTACATTAATTAGTCATTAACTAGCTTAATTATCTTAATTATTTTTGATCACGTGGCTTTGATACCAGATGAAAGAGGACTTCGAGTACTACTGCTGCGCAAAATACCTCATACACAATTTTAGATTTTTCGAAAGTAAATTTTCAAGGATTTGGGCTAAAATGCAAATTTGAAAGGTTTAGGGATTTGTAAATAAATTTCAATCGTGATTTGCCTCCTAAATGTTAATAGTGCAAAAACACAATGGACCTGACAATGACTTTTTCATATAGTTGGCCCTACAAATAAATACACCAAAGTTCGATGTACCCAAATGTAAATTAGCCTTATTTCAGACACTAAAGTCACATCCATTTTAAATAGAATTTTGAAAGCATGTCTATAAAGCAACCCTTCTAGTTAAACATTCTACATATCTAATCTACACCACCATTGGAGATGTCGCATGCCACAGTATTCTCTTTCTTACTTATCATGCCATTTGCATGATCTTCTCTCTGAGTGATGTTGTACTCGACTGTAAGCTCATCAGAACAACACAATACATAATGGCATGGGTTCATCTTGCACTTTCTTATGCAAATTATGTGGGTATGCCTATTGGCATTGCACCTCCATCCTGAACTTCATTTAGTGTTTAAATGTCCTGTTTACGCATGTAGTATCTGTTTAATCTCCTTTTCAATTTTATCGCCAAGAGCAATCACAAGTTACTCTAGAAAAGCTTGTAGTGAGTTTTCCTATGAACATATGCATCAAAATATACATTCATACTCTCACTTCTTTGCATAGAAGACATTCCAGCCGAAAATTGATCTTTGACAAATACAAGAACCCATTTTTCTCTTTATCATACAATGTTTGACACCTTTCCTTGCCGTCCAAGTCAAAATCTTGTACTGTCTTTTGCCACTTATTTTCGAACCCTTCTAGAGTCAAATTTTCATAAAATGTATCCATGAAACCATATATAAATAAGTGTACCTTTTCTATCCTCCTACCTTGTTAGGAAACTTAATAAGAATATGCTATAAACATCATCAATGCCTTACATAAGAGAATATATATTCAATTCCTTTACCTATACTTTGACACAAATCCAAAATTATTATCTTTGGGGCACTCCAATTGATGGCTTTTATCCATACAAAAAAAGGGGGACTCAAATGTCTCTGCATCTTTCTCGCTAGATAATAGTGCATAGCATAACAACGTAGAATGTCCACGATGGTTTACTCCAACAAAGGCAGCAAATGGCATTTTATATTTGTATAACAAATAAGTGGTATCAAATTTCACCGCACTATTAAACTCTTTATATGTTGCTCTACTCCTAGCATCAACCTAAAAAGCATTTTGCATTTGACCTTCACTGTCAACATTAATGTCAAAGTGAAAATCTCAACTTACCTCCTAAATCATCAAAAGAAGTTTATGCACATGCAAATTCCTTCTTTTAATCGGAGCCTCCTAGCTTTATTCTAATGATTTCTACAGTCTCTTGGTAAGCATTACATGTTCTTCGCTCCACCTATTTCAGTTACTAATGCTATTAAACTTTACTGTTCTTCACATTAGCAACATCAGGTAATTCTAATCTTCTTTTCACATGGGGCTCTATTTTCCTATATTGATTTATGAATTTGGAACTCTTGCGACTAATATCCTGATTATGGTATGGTTTTACACCAATAATTTTACAGCAATTATCTGTTTCCCTTGAAATGAATACCCTCATCTGGCAACGCACGCTTGTGCTTGGCCGCAGTTCATTTCCTTTTCTTATATTGGCATAATTACAAGCATATGTTTGACGTTTTAGCCTTGCCTCATCATCTTTGCTATTATGATACTTTACAGTCCCAAAACCTTTTGAATATGCATATTTTTGCATATATACATGCATTTAATTCATTATAGAAAATGATATGCCTATTGCTAGAGCATTAACTTCTTCATCTTCTTCATGAATAGTATGTTCAATGTCCTCATTTACCTTTTTCATATTCATATATTGACGATTCCATTGCCTTCGAAATAACTATTCCTATATGTTTTCATTAAATAAATTTTAATGTTGGCACTTAATTCTACCACAAACATAATTTATCGATGTCAAACAAAATGAGGCTCGTTTATCTAAATACACTTATAATTTATTGAACAATTAATTACAACAAACCTTTAAAAGAGTGATTTAGTTAGGCAATATTAAAACCATTCAAAGGTTTTAATTTTCATTGTTAACATACAGGCCAATCAAATAACATTGAAATGTGAGAGAGTGTTCTTGAACCATACACTAATATCTTGTTAGCAATTTTCTTCAAATAATTATTCTTCCTTAGTAATAATTGTCTAGAACTAGAGTCTCTAATCCTCTACACAATCCCAAAATGATGAGACACCCTTTAAAGTTCTTTTTCCCATGTTTGATGTGATGTCGATTAGCCTGATCTACCAATACACCACTAAGTTGAACTTAAAAATTGAGTCTGAATTTAGATTACATGGATAGAACTTAACTAAAACAATGTTAATTCATCTACCATTTGATTAAAGACTTCTAGCAGCATCATAGATCATCATATATATTAAACATATAATTTAAGTGAGAAAAAGTGGTAATAAAAACTTTAAAAAATTAACTTTAATAAATAAACAAAATATTTAAGCTGTCACGTCATAAATTACAACAAAATAAGGCTGGAATCAATCAAAGGTAGTATATCTTCCTTAATATATGGCAAATAAAACAAATTCTCCTAAAATCCAACATCTCAAGTGAACCAAACAATGCTAGATCATTACTTAAATCAAATAAGATAGAATCCATTAGATCCAAAATTTGTGAAATGTAATACTAACTGCCACTCATTGATCAAATATACGAGGCTCTACTTGCTAATCTTCAGAGTTGGATTGCAATTTATACAAATGACCCTCCAAAATTCGATAAAATAGAAAGCTAAAAAAATATCTATGCAATGACTTGAACTTGCTTAATTATAAAAATAGATTGATGCGTGCGATGAAATATGAAGTATAACTAATTTATTAAAGAATTTGGAATATGCTTCTTTTTTTGAACGGGTAACATTGATAAAATCCAGTTAAGCTTTTCCAAATCCTTCAACTTGCATTGTTGTGTGGGAGACAGATTAAGGGAAAGGAAACACGAAAAACGGATAGCATACAACAACACTGGAGGAAGGTAATGAGTGGTTGCATAATTTGTTTTGCTTTTTGCTTTGAAAGGAGAAAAGAGTAAAAATTTTTTAAAAATGAAAAACTCCCCTCGACAGATCACAAATTTAGGAAAGGATGAAGTTAACATATGGGAAAATCAGAGAGTAGTTACTGTAGAATTATAGGAAAAAGAAATTTTTAAATAAGCTATTCAAAAATGATTTGGGAAAAATTCGATTTTCCCCAAAGGGCTTTTTTCATCTCCATCTTACAGACCAGACCCTTAAGAGGGTACTAGGCCAAAGAGGTATCTCCCCAGGATTACCCTCAGGCCCATGCTTACTCAGTGGCCTAGAGCACAACCCTAGGGGCCGTCTCT
Organism: Lophocereus schottii; assembly: GCA_002740545.1. Taxonomy (NCBI): domain Eukaryota; kingdom Viridiplantae; phylum Streptophyta; class Magnoliopsida; order Caryophyllales; family Cactaceae; genus Lophocereus; species Lophocereus schottii. Next base: position 16,691 of record NCQV01117017.1, read on the forward strand.
AGACCCAATTGCACCAAGACCGACAGCACATGCAGGCACTTCAGCTGAAATTACTATTCTACCTTTTATTGAGAGGGCTATAAACAATGACCTATTTTTCTCGGGAAAGGGGTTAGCAACTGTGGACACTGAATTGACATTGCATCTTCTCCTTTGACCTTTAACTTGGACTTTGAACTAACTTGGCCGTCGAATATGCGTTCCCTGGTCTACAACCCGGGGGTTGCCTTTTTTGTAGGTCGGGCCACGCGGAGCCGAAGATGACGAAGTACTGACTCACAGCTATCAGATAAACTCGTCCCTTCATCCCACATCAACAACAATTGTACCTTAAAGGATTTCATCCGGATTCAGATTGACACCATCTGTGGGGAGGTGACGGTAGCGATGGTTGTAAGCAAAGCAACACGGGCATAGACTCGCAGGGATAAGGCCCTAGCCGTTGACACCTCTGCGCCACCCATGATTGAGGACGCTTCTGAGAGCTCTCGGGCGAGCCCTCGAGTGGCTAGGATATCACCCCCGAAGCGTGAGGCGTCTGTTACAGTGGACGCACTGAAGAGCCTTATGTCCACTATGGCCGATGCCATCATGCATCAAGTTTCTGAACAAGTTAAGAGAGCCATGAAGGTGGCAGGTTCGGCCCAGCCAGCCATGAAAAGGAACCCTCCCACTGGCCGATAGGGATGCCATCCCTTCGCCCCATGGAGCGTAGCCGTGAGGTAGCATGGTCAGGTAGGAGCGATCGGCTTCCTACCGTGGGCGGTAAGGGGGGCGTGCGGAGATGGAACCTGTCGGCTCATATGCGTGAGCGACAACTGCGTTCTCGACAACCGCCTCTACCCCTTACGCAACACACTCCAGGCGGATCGCTCGGCTCAAGGAGCAGGAACACACGTCTCAGCCGAGGGGAGAGAACTCAAGCAGGCGTCGCCCCAATCCAGAGCGCCGCGCCCACTGCATCCGTGCCCGACGCTTGCCTCCAAGGGGGACGCGCAGGCAGGAACTGCACCAGATAGACCGCTCTCCCCCCAGGATACCGCGGCACGCCAAGGAGAGGAGTGCCTCAGTGGTCGAGGTTGAACGCTACCTTGACATCCCCATCAAGGTGTCTGGGACAACCGCTTGGCCAACCATGCTTCCCTTCTTGACACCGTTTAGCACCGAGATCATCAACGCTCCACGCTACGGGAAGGTTAAGATGCCAACTATAGATCTCTACGACGAGACCACCGACCCGGAAGAGCTCCTAGGAGTTTACAAAGCTCAGATGTATGTGCAGGATGTGGATGATGCGTTCTACTGTCGCTACTTCCTTACCACCTTAAAGGGAGTGGCGCAGCCTTGGTTCAACGGCCTCACCTCGGGAAGCATAACCTGCTTCCAAGACCTGGCTGGTAAGTTCGTCAACCAGTTCATTGTTAGGCGCAAGGAGAGGCGAACTAGCATCCACTTGTCGAAGATCAGGCAGGGGCCACAGGAATCCCTCACTAGGTTTGTCAAACGCTTCCATTAAGAAGCGGTGCGGATTCCGGACCTGGAAGACGAGGTAGCATACACTTCTTTCTTGAATGGCCTTAAGAGTGGCCACTTCAAGTTCTCTCCGGAAGAGCAGAAGGAGACAACACTCACGGAGGCCTTAAGGAAGGTCGCGGACTTCATCCGAGCCACTGAGATTTGTGTCGACAACTCAAACACCCCGAAGAAAACGAAGGCTCCTGGAGATAGGGGCTTTAATCGTGGTAAAAGGAATCCTGCCCCCCGGGATAGGAGACCGTAGTTCAAGGCAGCAGACCCTCGATTCACCACCGACGCAAGGAGCATCTTCATAGAGGTCAGGGGACATTCGATGCTGCGTCGATCGCCCCCTATGACCGCGCCCCCAGACCTCAAAATGCTTGGAAGTATTGTGAATTCCACGAGTAAAGCGGGCATACCATGATTGAATGTTGAGAATTAAAAAAAGCCCTTCATGATCTAGCAGACAAGGGGCAAATTGATCGATTTTTGAAAAGGGGCCCACGATTCCTTCGACAAGGACAGGCACCTGCTCCACCCCCGCCACAGGATGAGGAATGTTCCACGGAAATCCTGGCCACCATAGCAGGCGACTACGTGGAGGAAATAACTCGGTCGGCATAGAAAGCCCAACCTAGAGACGCGCAATAAGTGCTCACTGTGAAGCAGGGATCCTGTGTAACGGCGCCCACGATGGTATTCAAGGGAAAAGACGCCCCGCGATGTGTTTCCCCTCATAACAACCCTCTGCTGGTCGAGATGAAGATCGCCAGCGCGATTGTGCAGCGAATCCTAGTCGACGCGGGCAGCTCCGTGGATATCATAACTTGGGATTGTTGGAAGAGGCTCATGCACCCAGGGAACGACCACGTCCCCATGGCGAATCCTATCGTAGGTTTCGGAGGGTAGGAAGTCAATCCCACGGAAATGATTCACCTCCCAGTGCGCTTTGGCAATAAGAACAAGTTTAAAAGCCTTGAGATTAACTTTTTGGTAGTTGACGTACCCACGACCTACAATGTAATGATTGGACGACCAACCCTCCACAGAGTAAAGGCCATTGTGGCCCCGTACCTCCTCCAGCTTCAATTCGAAATGGATGACGAAAACATCAGGGAGCTCCGTGGAGACCAGCGGACGATCCAGGAATGCTACCTGGTGAGCATAAAACCCCTCATAGAACGGACCAGAGAACGTGGGACCATAGGGACCACCCCAAATGGAGAAGAGGGCAAAGGTAGGGCCGACCATTCTGGTCTCAAAGGCTTTGGTAATCCACACCCTCGCTTCTTCCAAACCCCCGCGACCCCGACCAGAAGTCGCAGATGCGGTGGAACATCTACCGCTCAAGGAATGATGGCCGGAGCGTACCGTACAGCTCAGACGCGATATCGCGGTCGATGGCCAGCAATCACTAGTTTCCCTCCTGCGAGAATACAAGGATGTTTTCGCTTTCAGATCAAAGGAGATGCCCGACATCGCCCCAACTGTGATGGAATACTGCTTAGATGCCGATCCTCGGCACAAACTGGTTATTCAAAAGAAGCACCATATGGGCCCCGAGCGGGCGGCCGTGGTTAAGGCCGAGATTCAAAAGTTGCTGGAGGCTAGCTTTATTCGAGAATGTCACTACCCCGAGTGGATCTCGAATGTGGTGTTGATTAAGAAGCCAAATAGAACCTGGAGGATGTGGTTTGGACTTCACAGACCTAAACAAGGCCTGCCCAAAGGATAGCTACCCCTTACCCCTGCTAAGCTTTATGGACACATTCTCCGGGTATCACCAGATACCCCTCTGCCCTGAAAACCAAGAAAAGACGGCGTTCATCATGGACCACGACCTCCACTGCTACAAAGTGATGCCCTCCAGCCTAAAGAATGCTGAGGCAACCTACCGGTCAACAAATTGTTCAAGCCTCATCGACAAACAATGGAAGTATGTGTCGACGAAATGATAGTGAAGAGTATAGCCAAAGATGATCACAGCAGCATTCTGTAGAAGACGTTTGAGATACTCCGAGCATTCAACATGGAGCTCAACTCGAAGAAGTGCATTTTCGAGGTTCGGTCAGGAAAATTCTTCAGTTTCATGATTAGCCATCGCGGAATAGAGGTAAATCCAAACAAAATCCAAGCCGCCCTGATATGAAATTGCCCCGGAACATGCGGGAGGTGCAACGCCTAAGGGGTTGCATAGCGGCTCTTGGTCGGTTCATGTCTCGTTCTGCGGACAAATGCCAACCCTTCTTCCGCATCTTGCGCCAAAGGAACAATTTCAATTGGGATGAGTAGGCGGACGAGGCCTTCCAGGCTTTGAAGACGTACTTGGCTCAGCTGCCCAAGATCGCCAGTCCTACAGAAGGAGAAGTTCTAGTGTCGTATTTAGCTGTGTCAGAGCATGCGATCAGTGCTGTCCTTGTGGCCGAGCGAGCGAGGGAGCAGATACCAGTGTATTACGTAAGCCACGCCTTGGCAGGCATAGAAATGAACTACCCCCTCTTCGAGAAATTTGCATACGCCTTGGTAATGGCCAGTCAGAAGTTAAGGCCTTCCTTCGAAGCCTATAAGATCTTGGTCTTAACCGACCAGTCACTAAGAAACGTCCTGCACAAATTGGATGCTTCGGGACGTCCCCTGAAGTGGGCTATAGAGCTTTCCCGTTATGATCTTGCCTTCGAACTGCGGCGGGCTATCAAGGCCCAGGCATTAGCTAACTTTTTAGCCGAGAGCACAGCCCCAGCTGAAAAAGATTCCCAACCACGGCCTTGGAACTTGTATGTGGATGGCTCGTCCACTAAAGACGGCAGTAGAGCTGGATTCATCGTTGAGAGTCCCACTGGGACACGGCATGAGCACGCCCTCAAGTTCATGTTCAAATCGTCCAATAATCAGGCCGAGTATGAAGCTCTCATCGCGGGGATTGAGCTCTGCTACACCGCGGGTGCTGACTACGTCCACGCCTTCTCTGATTCCCAGCTCTTCGTCAGCCAACTTAATAGGACGCATGAGGTGAAGGACGAGGTCATGGTCGCGTACGTCCAGTGAGCTCGCGAGGCCACCAAGTTAATAAAACATTTGTCCATCGCGCACATTCCACGTTCGGAGAACCGACAAGCAGACGCCCTATCCAAATTGGCAAGCTCTTTCGATGACGAGAAGCCCAAGAACATCCAGTGGGAGACTTTAACGGAAAGGAGCATCGACTTGCATGAGACGCTATGGCTAGACAGAAGCCCGACATGGATAGAGCCTATTCGCGCGTACCTCACTGATGGAACATTGCCCGCGGACCTCAAGGAGGCTGAGAAAGTAAAGAAGAGGCCGAATTGGTTCATCTTATATGAGGGGATTCTTTATAAGCGATCTTTCACCCAGGCTCTTGTACGGTACGTGACACTAGCGGAGGGAAAACGGATATTGGAGGAACTGCATGAAGGCATTTACAGCTCGTACGTACAAGGCCGTGCACTAGCCATCACGGCCATACGAACTGGCTGTTATTGGCCTAGTTTGCGAGAGGACGCAATGACGTTGGTGCGGATTTGTGACAAGCGTCAGAAGTTCGCACCCATTCAACGAGACCCCACCACCACCATGACACCGATAGTTAGTCCCCTCCCATTCGCCATGTGGGGAATGGACATGCTCGACCCTTTTCCCAAGACTACAGGCCAACGCAACTACCTCTTTGTGACTGTGGACTACTTCACCAAGTGGATTAAAGCCGAGGTCGTCACATCCATAACCACCGCTGAGGTGCGTAAATTTATATGGCGCAACATCACCCAATTTGGCATCCCTCACGCCATAATCTTCGACAACGGTCGGCAATTTGACACTAGTAAGCTCACAGATTGCCTCAATAATTTGGGCTGCCAAGCCCGCTTCACAGCCGTGGCGCATCCGCAAACTAATGGCCAGGCCGAGGCAGCCAACAAATCCATTCTCCATGATTTGCAGAAAAAGCTCTACCATGCGAAATGCAAATGGGTGAATGAGCTGCATGGCGTCCTATGGTACCTCCGCACCACAGAGAAGACTCCTACAGGAGAGATCCCATTCATGCTCGCCTACAGTTCCGAGTTGGTCTTATCCGTCGAAGTGGCCCTCCATACTCATCGGTTAACAACTTTCTAAGAGGCGTTAAATAAGGCAACACTACGTGAAGCCCTCGACCTCCTCCCCTCCATTCACAGTGATGCACTTCTCCGCGAGGCTCTCTACAAACTTCGTATCGCGCGGCTATACAATCGTACAGTGAAGATTCAACCTATCTAGGTCGACGATCTCGTTCTTCGGTGCACAGAGGCTATTGCTCGCGCAGGGGAGAACAGCAAATTAATTGCCAACGGGGAAGGTACCTACAAGGTCACCTCGCAGATCCGCCCGACACATATCGATTGGAGACCCTCTAGGGTGCCCCCATCCTATAGGCCTGGCATAGCAGCAATCTGAGGAAATATCACATTTAGGCCTACGTTTGTTCTTTTCTTTTTTCCTCTGACATCTACCCAATGCACTCTCCGTAATGAATATCTAGGCCCGGGTGGCCACCCTTTGCACGCCTGTCTACCTCTTGCCCTAATTTAAGTGCGGTCGCTATACTCTTAGCCCCTATACGGGCTAAGGGACCTCGAGCACGGCCTTATAGCTGGTCGCCACACTCTTAGCCCATCTGCAGGCTAAGGGCCCATAAGCACGGTCTTATGGCTGATCGCTACACTCTTAGCTCGTTTGTGGGATGAGGATCCTTGAGCACTGCCTTATTGCCGGTCGCTACACCCTTAGCCCCTCTGCGGGCTACAGGTCCTTGAGCATGGCCATATGATCGGTCGCTACACCCTTAGCCCCTCTGCGGGCTAAGGGTCCTTGAGCATGGCCTTATGGCCAGTCGCTACACTCCTAGCCTCTCTGCGGGCAAAGGGCCCTTGGGCATGGCCTTGTGCTCGGTTGCTACACTCTTAGCCCCTCCGTGGGCCAAGGTCTTTCAGCACGGCCTTATGGCCGGTCGTTACACTCCTAGCCCACTGCGGTCTAAGGGTCCTTGAGCACGGCCATATGGCCGGTCGCTACACTCTCCTAGCCCCACTGCAGGCTAAGGGTCCTTGAGCACGACTTTATGGCCGGTCGCTACACTCTTAGCCCCTCTGCGGGCTAAGGGTCCCTGAGCATGGCCTCAGGGATGGCCGCTAGGCTCTGAGCCCTATTGGGGACTATGGGTCCTCAAGCGCAACCTCTTGTTTTTCGTTTGGGGGCCGCTATCATGAAGATGAATGAAGAATGAAGTACAATTGCAAACGAAAGAACAAGTGGAAAAATATAAAGGCGAACATCGCAGAACGATGAAAAAAAGGGAACATTCTTTCATTAAGTATGAAACAAAACAAAACACAACTCTTTACATCCATTATCGAAACAGAAAGCGAAAACAAGCATAAACAAAAAAGAGGGACAGGGACTACACGTCGGGTTCTACACCGTCCTCGCGCTCTTCCTCCTCGGACGCACCGTCCTCAGCTTCTAAGGGATTGGTGGCCTCGTCCTCAGCAACCTCCCCCTCGGATGAGGGAGGGATAAACTACACCTCCTCATGATCGTGGCCCTTCGCAGCAGCCCACTTACGCTCGTCCACAAAGTGCATGTAGGCCTCAAAATACCAGTCATCCGCAAATTCATCTGCAAGGGTTAGCACGACTTTGCGAAGGTATTCGAGGGCATCGGAGCGGCCTTACTGGTAGCTCAGCTCCTTGGGTTGGACTGCATCAGCCGCGGCAGCTGGCGCTGTAACTCTTTCTTTTTGGTCTCGCGGCCCTCTAGGTCTGCCTGCAGCCTCTCACAGCATCTCTGATATCGAGAGACGAGCCCCTCCAGCCGTCGGCACTCCGCGACGGCCTTCACCCCTTTCACAAAGACATCATCCTTGGCTATCTCCTCCTCCGAGACCTTTGGGGGGTCTGAGGCCCCGGGGGCCGCCAAGTCCAAGAATTTGACTATATCCTGGACAAGAGAGAGCCTAACGCTTAGGTCTGCCTTAATGAAGTTGGCAGAGGGCCGCGGGGTAAGTGAGGAGGCGCCGCTGACAACTGGAGTCACAACTCCTATGCCTTTGGAAGGATTTTGGTGCGCCTCCATGGCAAGGGTCCGCTCCTCTGACGACCGACTCCCCGATTGGTGAGCGGACGACCGGTCGGCCCTCGCCTCCCCCACCTACGAAGGAGCGAATGCCCTCGTCTCGCCAGGGTGTCCCTCGGTCCTCTTCTTCTTGCAGACCGACAAGCTCATAACGGGCCTCTTCCCGCGGGGTACAAGGGAGGGCGCCTACAAGAAAAAGTTTAAGTCTATGTCCCAAGAGAAATTAAGGGAGGAAGGCGCATAAGGTTGTATACAATACCTTTTTGGCCTGCTGGCCAACAAGGGGCTGCCTCTCTTCCTCTAGCGTACGATCGGCAGCGACCGCCACTTGTTCAGGAGTGGCATCCCCAGTCTTAAATACCATCAGTCGAGCCCTCGCTTGATCAGTATAAAACAAACAGGAAGTCAGGTCAGCACCAAACATAAAACAGGCTAGTATTAGGATG